>BQNB010096960.1:0-25500 GCA_026074375.1 Tanacetum coccineum | reverse complement strand
TAGGATGTTTGTTGCCCGAATGTCAGCATTGTACCTATCCTTATCTTTAGGTAACAGGTCAGAATAGACACGAGGTCGTTCTGGACCTAGATGTAAGGCACCTTCATTTCCTTCTGCAAGAGTTTCCCGAAATGTTCCCCTCTAAAATGGTCCTTCATCAATTGACTTCAAGGTGTTCACCCCATTATCTTGTCCCCGACAATACAGTCTAATTCGTTGTTACCAAGATGCAAAGTCAGTCCTATCAAGCATAGGTGGTCGGGTATCTGAACCGGCACATTGAATGTCTTCTGAAAGATTAGCCATCTTAATTGATTGTGAAATGATTAAGTTGATCGAACAATGATTAGTGATTGTATGTTAAAAGTGATGATTGTTTGTTAGCTTAGGTGATATGTTGTTTAATTATGATTTGGTTTGGTTGAAATGAGTTCACGTAATGAAGATAATAAGACTTAGGCAAAACGCAGTAGACAAATCTCAGTGAAGAGCCTTAGACAAATCTCAATTTGTTGGAGACAAAACGCAATGAAGAGCCTTAGACAAATCTCAGTCAAGTCTTGAGATAAAACGCAATCAAGAAATGAAATGGACAGAGTCTCTCCTAGGCAAAACACAATACGGGTCTTCAATTAGACAAAACGCAGAGATAAATCTCAACCTGTTATAGACAAACCGCATGACACAAAATGCTATGAAGTCAGACAAAACGCAGTGACCAAAACGCAGTGAACTTGAGACAAAACGCAGTGACCAAAACGCAGGATCTTGAGACAAAACGCAGTGACTCAAAACGCAGTAGTCAAAACGCAGTCCCTAATAAGACAAAACGCAGTACTTTTGTCCTTCACAAAATGACAAAACGCAGTGTCCTTTCTCTGACAAAACGCAAGAGGCAAAACGCAATGAAGAATTTTGCCAGAGAGACAAAACGCCGTGATGAAAAATACGACTTTTTCACCTAAAAATCACCCTTTTGAACCTTTTTCTTGGTTTTTTTTGCACAACTTGATCCTAGAAGGCTATAACAACTATAAAAACACCAACTTTAACACCACAAATGTGAGAATCAAAGAGTGTCAAGAATGAGACCATAAACCTTCAAAAACCAAACTTTTGATCTAATCTAACCAAGAAAACGCACACACAATCTAGCTAATCATCCCATGTGCTCTGATACCAATTGTAGTATATTGGATATCATAACACAATCAATGATTTAGGGGTTGGCCGAATTTGTAGAGAGAGAAAGTGAGTTCTAGTGAGAGAAACTACACCTTATGTGTGTGTTTGATAAATTGAACAACCAACCCCTTCCCATGGCTGGAAAGGGGGTATAAATACAAGAGTTTGATGCCCCTAAGTGGGCTATGGAGTGGGCTAACATGTGGGTAAAGACCCGGCCCAACACCATAAGTCATACGGTAATTAAACGATTAATGTTAAGGCTACGAGCTAACCTATGCTAGACATTACACGGGGTGACCGAGTCTTTTACATGGATTTTCTAATATCTAACAATCTCCCCCTAAGGGAGGTCACCCCAGAAAATACAAATTGAATCCTAGCAATCTATGAGTTGATCTTTGAATCTGGCTCGTAGTCTTTGATTCTTCATTCATTGATCTCTTTGTACATAATGTAGTGATCTTTGAGCTTAGTTCATTTGACTTGTGTGATCTTTGAGCATTCTTTGAGATCATCAGCCATAGTAAATCTCCAAATCATCCTTATGGTAGTGTTGCCTCCATGTGATGTTGTGACCTTCAAACTGGCATGCTCACACTTTTCTGGATCATGATAGCAAGCATCAGAGTTGCGGAAGCTGTGTTGTAGGTCTTTCAGTTATCATAATGTCCATGATTAAGAATATGAGGTGTGAGCATGGGGTCATGAATCGATGTGTCTCTTGCCAGCATCTGTTACCGTCGGGATTCCTGCATGTATATGTTAGTAATAAACAAAAAAAGTGTCTTTGTTCACTTTCTTTGAATAAGGTTGCAAGAACCACGGTTCTCCGTTAATCAGTATAAATATTGCTTGTGATCACGTAGAATTCCGAAGAATCTCCTTGACAGGGTTTCGCAGCTGTGCTAGCCATTCTCAAACTGGAGCGTCTCAAAGTAGACAAAGCACGGATTGAGTGAACCAGTGAATTAGAAACCCACTGATTAATGAGAAATTGATTTGAAAATCAGTCGCGTGTCACTCAGAAAATAGTTTTTGTGACGCATCAAAAGTTTTATATCATAAAATCAAATTTCATCAGAAACACATTTGTTTTGAAAGATATACACAGTCAATGTGCTCGAAAATCAGTTGTTGAGCACATCGAAAGGTTTTTCAAAAACAACTCTTAATGATGGCTCTAGAATGATTTCCATCTTCATTGTGAGTACTTACGTATCACTTGGATGTTCTGGCAATACCACGAGGATAATGTGTAGGACTCTTACTACCAAGAGCTTGTTTGATGTTGGCTCTAGAAGGATTTCCATCTTCATTGTGAGTACTTTTGTATCACTCGGATGTTCTGACAATACCACGAGGATAATGCGTAAGACTCATAAGATCTTACTTGTTATCACATTGTGTGATGAACCAACATAGTTTGTATTAGTGTCCTGATGAGATTAATGGATGATCTCATGGCTCTAGACTCAAAAGTGCACTTTTGGTTTTTAGTAGTCGGAGGCTCGAGCAGACTGCCACCTTTTCAATATCGTCTAACTCAGAGTGAGAGAGCCAATAGAAATGTATTGATCTTCGTGATAAATGAAACAAGAATCCTTTGAGGGATCTTGAGTGGTTAGGGAGGGTTGTGTGGCGTATCACTGGGTCCATCATACTTGTCTTCAATGTCAACAATCAACCATGTGATTTTGACAGCATATGTAGTGACTCGATTTCTGCCTAATGTTTAAGGAGGGCTGCTTTCTTTTCACCCTTTATCTTAACATTTCTTTTTCATTCTTCAACCCCTTTAGTGCTTACCAAGACTTCATTACTAGTACCTTGTTGGGTATGTTCAAGTTTCTAGCTCTGTCTTAGTCCGCACTACGCCTTATTATTACATTACTCTTATGTAATCATACCTATGGATTCTACACTAACTGATGTGGTGTGTCCCTGGGTTGATCCCTCCGGAATCTGGCGGGATCGTGGGTATGAGTACTAACATTGACCATCCTTATTTCTCCGATAACGTTAGGATTATGGGAAATTTGTAGCCCTTCTAAAATCCCATACATTATCTCAGGGGGGAGAGGGGGAGGGGAGGGGGTGGGTGAGAGGAGCGGCGCAGGGGGTTGCGTGTGAGAGGGGAGGGGGGGGTGGAGCTGTATGGGTGGGGGGGGCGGGAGCGCAGTGGGGGGTGGGGGCGGATGGCGAAGGGGGGGGGGGGCGGGTGTGGGGAGAGGTAGTGAGATGTGGGGAGGGGGGGGGGGGGGGGGGGACGTGGGGCCGGGGTTGGGGGGGGACCCAAGGTGGGGTTCGGGCGGGAGGGGGGGGTGACGAGAGGCGGGGGGGTGGGGGCGGGGGGGCTGGGGTTTTTTTATCTTTTAGGTCTTCTTTTTTTTTTTTTTTAATTTCTTCTTTTTTTTTTTTTTTTTTTTTTTTTTTCTTCCTCTTTATGTTTAAGAGTCTATTGGTTACAGTTCACATGCATAAAACCATTTGATAATAATCTACGATGGTAATTGGGATATAACTCTCAAAGATTTTGTACCTCTATTGGTTTTTTCCATAGCAGAAAAGCTTCCCTCACACATGTGCGTCAATTCACAAAAATGTTTAGCACATGGAGGATGGAGTGCACACTTGAGTCTTTAAACATCACTTTTTTATTAGGATTGCATATTTTTATCCCATTTTCTCCCCTGATCAAATTTTTTTAACCCGTGAGTATTTGGATCCCAATGGATTCAAATATGTTAAAATTTTGGGAGAAATATAAGCAAATTATATACAAGCTACACTTGGAACATATTACTACTCCCCCTTAATTTCAGGGTCTATGTTAGTGTAGTTATGATTATTTGAAGGATTTTGAGTTTAAACGAAAACAACTTCATGAAAATTCCTAGATGTCACATAAACTCTAATTCCATACTACTTATAATGTACAAGATGTATGTTACAAAATAGATGAAATTGACCTTAATGTTGGAATGATGAAATCATTCTATTCTCTTGATTAGTCGGTAGTTAATATCTCTGAACCTTCCACTAAAGATGCATTCGAGATTCCCGAAGATTCTTTAGATCTTTAACCTTCTACCAAAGATCTCGATGAACTGTTGATTGTTGTAGTAGAGGTGGTGGTGGTGGAAGTGTTGATGTTGTTTCAGTTATCGCTGTAAAGCTGTGTTGATCCCAATGAACAAATCTTGAACTCTTTAGCTAGATGTAAGGTTTAGTATCTTTGGATAAATCCAAAGGTACTAAGATTGAAACTTTGAGTGTATGATATAAACTATGTGGAATCTAGTTTATACCACTAAGAAGAATAACAGTAATGAATGTTTAACACACAGAAATATAACCAAAACAATAAGCTCTAATATATTAATACGAACACTCTTTGACAGTGTTAGGGTTTACAACCTTGAAGCTATGGAAAAAAACTATGAAAGGATGATATCTTTGAGATCTATGCCTTAGGGTTCCTTTTTATACACCAGGAAACCCTAATGGGCTTACAAAAGCGTTATAATGGATAATGCTATCTTTTCCTAATTTAACTCATTCTATAAATTAGCTAGTTACTAACTATACAAGACTAACAACACTAAGTATTAACTAACAGTACTAACTATACTGGCAGTACTAACAATGTTACTGGCAGCACTAACTATTATAGCTAGCAGTACTAATAACTTAGACTATTTTCTTTAAACTTCAACAGTAGCACAATCTTGAACCAGCAGTATTAACTTCCAAAACTAACAGTAGTAACTTCAGAAGCCTTCAATTCCCAACAATCCTCCCTTAAACTTGATATTCACCTTGTTAATCATTAAGTTTCTTTAGTATCAGCATCTTGATTTCAGGAGGATGTATCCAAAACACTCTTCTACTTCTGAGTTGTGATCTTGATAAATCTGAGATAGCTCAAATTGCCATCTCCACTTTCATAATCAACCTTGTCTTCTATTTAGCATCTTGAAATAATTTCTTGAGATAGAGGATATTTATTCTCCAGTCATCATGTGAATAGCAACTCAGTATTCATTAACATAATAAACTCACATGAGTCAAACAATATCCAGTCTTATCAATTGTAGTTCCTGTTGATTCTTCCTTTTTCATCTTCCTTCATTAGGCTCAAATAAGGTCTTTAGATCTCCCCAAAGTAACAAGTCATATCCTTCTGGACTTGTTATCTCATATCTTTCATTTACCAACCTATGTAGATCTATCACATCTTGTCTGTCAATATTCTCAAGGCATATCACTGAATTCTTGTAATTTTGAAACTTCATTTGCTCTGCATGATTTGATAATACATCATATTTCATTTAAAATATGTCGTCTTACAATCAACTATTGGATATTGTGGCCAGGATTCAACATCAAATAGCAACATCATTCCCTTGGAATACATCTTATACTATCCTAAGCTCCCTCTTTTTCAGCATCATTATCCTCTTCTAGTTTTTGTTTCTTGGAACTTTCTTCTTCAGAATCTGCTCTTGGTCTCTTTTTAGTGCTTTCTGCTTGCTGTTAATGTCATATCTTTTGGTTTAAGTCCATCTATTTAACTTCTTTCTTCTCTTTTATTAACTCTTAAACTTCTTCAAAGTTATTTTGCTTTAGTTGTTGATGAGTGTACTTACTCATATGTTTGAGGTAAGTAATCATCCTGTTCCTGACTTGAGTTCTTGTCAGTGGTTTGTTCCTTATTGACTCTGCTCTTTCTGCTGCCAATTGTTTCTTTCTTCTTTCAAAGAATTATGCTAACAATCTGGCTCTTTCTTTAATTGTGTACTATTCTTGCTCTTCATGTGTTAGTCTTACAACCAGTTCATGATCAACATCTATTCTGGCTTGAATTTCATCATAACTCTTCGCCAATAGCGCACTAGTAGCTTATATCGTGCTTTTGTATTTCTTTTTGTGCTTTGTCCACTCTGCTAAATATTCCTTATGTAAATCTTTGAGCTTAACTCTACACAAATACATCACTTTCATTTAAGCTAATACCCTTGATCCCTTCTTTTTACTTTCTCAGGTTCTTCTTCAACCAGTACACCTTTACCTTTGTCTTTTGGATCAATAGTTGGAAGAGGTTGCAGTGTAGTTATTGATCTGATAGGTTTAGGAGAATCTTCTACATATGTAATAGCAATTTCCTTTTTCCTTAGCTTTCTCTTCATTTCTTTATCAAAGTCTAAGCATGGTAAGATCTACTTCTTATTAAATGCAGTTGCAGCAATTTGGAGGTGTTCTAGGTTCAACAATATTAATAGCTACATCAGCAGTAGTAACTGGTGACTAACAATTCCAAAAATGTATGTTCCATGCTGCCCTCCCTACTTCCATGATGTGTGACATTCTGGGTGGGTGGTTCATTGGGGCTTTTCTAAGCTCTCTCTCAGACCTTGTTTGAGCAAGAAGCAACCCTTTGTTTCTTTGCCGCCTGGACTGCCACCTGTTTCCGTTCCCTAAGGAATGTCATACATTAGGTTTTTGTCGTGGTCTAGGTCACTATGTTATGTTTTCACATGTCCTGTGATGCATCTAAAGCTAGCATTCAATAGTGATAGCACCTTTCCAACATGTCACTCCCTCTTATGACTACCTCCATATGGATCTATGGTCTAGTAGGCTCACGTGTCGTGGTTCACTCGTGTCCTTTTGTCTCTCCTGTGTTTTTGAGTCTTTCTATGTTTTCTTTGATATGTAGATGGAGATGGGAGTATTTGCTCAATGTGAGCTTCAGTTTGAGGTTCATGGGAAACTGATGGAGGTGTTTCAGTTTGAAGTGGTGCTGTTTGAGGTTATGAAACAGTTGGTTGTGAGATATAGGGTGTGGGTTAGGATTCAGGGGGTATTGCTGAACCTTCACCCTTAGGTTCTTGCTTTTGCACCAACATGGAGTCAAAAAGTAGAGTAACTTTTCCATAAATTTTTTTACTTTTCCTTGCCATATTAGAGAAAACCTTTTTACTGTGTGTAGGTGTCTCATAAGTATCATTAAAAGGTTCTGGTAAATATTTAAGCTGATTATTCAAAAAGAGTTTTAAAAACCTTGGATACATTAAAAATCTCTTTGGATCCAAGTTCCTCAACATACCATCAAAAATTAATTTAGAAAAATTAATTTTTGACCCTTTGCTAAACATATAACTGCTGAAGCCAAATTAGTTGAAAATTCATTCCAAGCAGTTGATTTTGAACTTATACAATGAAGGATGGTATGTATTAGAAATTTCCATTGAGGTGAGAATGAACCTTTATCAAATGTAAGTTTTATAGAAAGCTGTTCATATCCCATCAATGCAAGGTTTTCAAAAATTTCATCATCTGTTAGGCAAGAAATACCATCCTCATCATTAAAGAGAAGATCACTTCTCACTGATGATTCTGATATGACCACAGCCTTGCCATCAACAATAGCATGTATTTGCTTCACTGAATTGACTGTTTTGGAAGTGGCAGTATTCCAAAACTGTTCAATGTAAGAAGCATAGATAGTGGGACTTACAGTGAGAGCATAATTGATCAAACATGTAGAGAGGAAGTCCACTATCTGATGAAACTCAGCGTTCTCCTCTGTCTTTTCCAAACAAGCAACCATATTATGTTGATCGACAAACTTCAAATCCGCCATATAGTGATTGATTTATGAGAAGGGTTCTGGGTTTAAGTTCGTTGATGAGAGTATGAGGGTTTGGCAAAGTTAATTGAGATATTATAAAGAGAGCTTAAGGGTGTGATTGGACCGACTGAATAAAGTTGAATCTTTATCTTGAAGTAAAAACTTATAAAAGGAAGAAAAGATCAAGAAATTATCAACTATAGACCCCTATAAGCGAAGTTTTTGGCGGAATATCTCAAACGGTTATAATTAACTAATGAAATCTGTTTATGGGGCCCTGAACAGTATTACGGTAACAAGCAGTACTATAATTTGCCTCAGCAGTACTAACTTTTGCCTAACCAGTACTAACTTTTGCCTAGCAGTACTAACTTTTATAGCAGTATAAACAAAATAGTTACCAGTAGAAACCCAATAATAATCATCAATCGCATTACTAAACCCATGTAAGCAGCACTAACTAAGCCTAGCAGCTTCATCCTTTAATTACAAAAGTTTCATCCGCAGTATTAACTAAGTCCTAGCAGTACTAAGAGATATTAACAATATTATCTTTGTCATCAATAATTATACAACAACATTGCCTCTATTCATAACCAAAAGCATACTAGAAAAGATAGGATAACATGTGAGAATTTCATGAGGATCCATATTAGTATGAATATATCACATGATTAAAGTTATGAACTATTATCCAAAAACACTTAACCTCCCCTATAACAATACTTCAGAGATTAAGTATTCGCTAATGCTAGCAATTTGAAAGGTAATCCTGCTAAACATCAAAAGCCTTTGTGAGAAGATTTGCAACTTTGTGGTCTTATGTAAATCTTAATCACTGGAATAAACTTCTTTCATAACCAATCTCGATGTAATGGTACCTTATCTCTATGTGCTGGTTTTAGAGTATAATACAAGATTTTTCACATAACAAATGGTGCTTTTATTTTCAATGTAAATCTTGGTATCGGTGACAAATTGAATCCATAGTCATGCCAATGATTTTGGATCCATAACACCTATCCTCAAAGTTATCTGGCAACAACATAATTGCTTTAGTTTTGAGTTAGCTACTAAGTATACTTCTTACATTGCCAGGAAAATTTAACCCCTTGCCAAGAATTGACAAACTCACTGTTGGTGGATTTCCGGTTCAAGGCTAAGCTCTAGCATAATCACTATTTGAAAAAGACTTCCAAGTCAATTGGTGAATCCCTAGGATACTAAAGGCTCCAATTTAGATTGGCCTTTTAAGTTTCTAATGATCCTCATCACAGCCATGAAGATGTAAAGTCTTTGGGAGTAACTTGTAACCTTGGCACAAGCACAAATTTGAAAAACATTATGTCTGGTCTAGAGATGTTAAGTCAATGATCTCCAATCATTGATCTGTATAAATGAAAAACATCTCACTATCAACACTTCTTCCTTGACCCAATGCCTTGTTAGGTTCCATGGGAGTGTTGTTGTCATTCACAGTGCAAATCAATCTTCTTTTCAATATTTGACGACACATAGTTGGCTTGGCTAATAAGATTCCATCCCTACTTCTGTTGTACATGTATCCTAAGAAAGAAAGTGAGTTCCCCCATAGAACTCATCTGGAATCTCTTATGCATCAAACCTTCAAACTCATCACATAGGGACTTCTTAGTTGACCCAAAGATGATATCATCAACATACACCTGTACTAACAAGATATCACCTTTGTCCTTCTTGATGAATAAAGTCTTATCTATAGTGCCTCTTCTAAATCCATTTTTAATTAAGTAGGTAGACAAGGTCTCATACCAGGCTCTAGGAGCTTGATGTAGACCATATAAAGCTTTTTCTACCTTATACACTTTGTCAGGGAACTGTGGATCTTCAAAACTAGGAGGTTGACACACATAAACCTCCTCTTCAATAGTACCATATAAGAAGGCACTCTTTACATCCATCTAGTACACAATAAACCCCATAAATGATGCATAGGCCAAAAATAACCTGATTGCTTCTATCCTAGCAACAGGAGCAAAAACCTCATCATAATCAATTCCTTCTTCTTGGGTATAACCTTGTGCAACCAGTCTTGCCTTGTTTCTCACTACAATGCCTCTCTCATCCTTTTTGTTTCTAAAGACCCATTTTGTTCCAATGGCCCTCTTGCCATTAGGTAGATTAACCAGTGTCCAAACCTTCTGAAGTTGAAATTGTAGAAGCTCCTCTTGCATTGCTTCTATCCAGCTTGGATCTTCCAGAGCTTGAATCACTTTCTTGGGTTCCATTTGAGAGAGAAAACAGGCAAATAAGCAGTTCTGATAATCTTTGTGATTTGTTCTCCTCTGCTTATTAATGTAACATACTAGAATGTTATTAAGAAATCTTGAATCATTCTTCCCTTGTTTGAATAGCTGAATTAAAGTCTCCAATGATCTGGTCTTTAGGATGATCCTTGTCAATTCTGGTTGTGGGAATAGGACTGACATTCATGGTTGTTTCCAAGTTGTTTAGGTCAGCCTCTGCACCCACATCTTCATCATCATAAGCATTACCAAAAATTCCAGTATCATCCATTGGAGTCACATTTGAAACAGGTGGAAGTGTAAATGCATTTTTGAAAGGAGAAAATCTTTCAAATAGATGTTCCTCAAATGCATTAGAAGCTTCAGCAGCATTAACTGGTGATGATGGATCATCATTAGTAAAAGATGGTCCAACAGCACTAACAGGTGTACTAATAGTATTAATACTATTAGTGCTGTTAGGATGTACAGTCTGCTTTTCTTGTTGAAGTAGCCTTTCAAACTCACTTCTTGTGGCTTGATCATCCTTCCCATCTTTATCTAAAGCTCCACTTACATCCATTTCAGTAGGCTTCATTCCAGAATCTTCTTCACTATCCTTAGGACCTTGAGAGATTAATGGATCAGTTGTGCAGAAAGGTATTAGGATGTATTCTTGTTCAGGTTCTGTCTTCTTCTTAGCTTGACCTGTAACAATGTAATCTCTAGTTCCTGCAATACCATTAGTTTGTGTTCCTGCAACAACTGGCACATAGTTCATAGATATTGTCAAAGAATCAACATCAAAAAGCTAGTCTGGTCCATTTCCTATCACATTAGGTGTATTTTCAAGAAATCTAATGTTTAAGGTCTCTTCAACTATCCTGGTCCTCTTGTTAAATACTCTCATGGCCTTGCTAACTACAGAGTACCTAACAAAAAAAATCCCTCATCAGCTTTTCCATCAAACTTGCCTAGATGATCCCTGGTATTTAAGATGGTAACAGGACACCCAAAAGGTTTCATGAAGTCTATCAATGGGGTTCTTCCACGAATAAGTTCATAAGGTGTCTTGTTATGAGGCTTAATGACTAAGACCCTATTTAGCACATAGCAAGCAGTATTAACTGCTTCAGCCCAAAAGGTGGTTGGCAACTTAGAGTCAACTAACATAGTTCTTGCAGCCTCTATCAGTGTTCTATTCCTCCTCTCAGCAACACTATTCTGCTGAGGAGTCCTAGCAACACTGAATTCCCTCTTAATACCCTTCATTTCACAGAACTGATTCATTACACTATTTTTGAACTCAGTTCCATTGTCACTTCTGATAACTTTTACTTTATAGTCTAGTTGATTTTCTATTTCAGTTATGAAGGTCTTTATTATCCCACTTGTTTCAATCCTTAGTGGCCCAAAAAGGAATACCTATGAAAAATCCTACTAAGTCATCAGTAACAACTAGGCTAATACAGATCTTTTTCATTAAACTCTTAACATTTGTAGGACCAAATAGATCCATATGAAGCATATGTAAGGGTTTGCTGATTGAGTTCATAAGTTTGGTTTTACAGGAGGCTTTGTGTTGCTTTCCTTTCTGACAAAAGCAACACAAAGAATGATTATTTTCAAAAAAATCTTTCAAGGCAAACCCTCTAACACAGGTTTCCCCCTTACAAGTCTTGTTTCATGTTTTAAGTTTATGTGACCAGCTTTATGTCTCATAAATTGGATCATCATTTGTGACCTTATCAAGAGGCAAGTTAAACCTCTAGTGGGAACAATACTCTTTAGGTCAACACTGTAAATGTTATCCTTTCTTGGAACTCTCAGCAAGACTTGACTTTCATCAAGTAGCTTAAAGTTCAAAGAGATAAGACAAGGAACATTCTAGTGGTCAGTAAAGAAAAAACAATTATTCTTTTTTTCACAAATTGGTGACACACTGAACAGGTTAATACTTGGGTCCTTATAAAAGTACACATTATCAAAATCCACTTGTTCCTCGTTTTGCATTTTACCTTTTCTAGAAATTATACTTTAACCATCTCCAATAGGAAACAAATCCGCCATCATTAATCTTCATTAATCAGTACTGATAGCAATTTGTTTCAGTCATGTGACTTGAGTAAACCACTATCAATAACTCCTTTTTCTTGTACTCCTTATGCTGTGGGTTGCCCTGCACATAAAATAAGAGAATTAGACTCTTTTGGGGATCCAAGCCATTATAGACTTGGATCTGCCTCGTGCATCAATGTAAGGGACTATTCTTGAAAAGGATTTAACGCACTACTATTTTTGGCTTTCCAAACCCAGCATGCTGAGGCCTTAACAGCATTAGCCCCTTTTCCCTTGTTTTTACTTACTACTGCTCTATCCCTAGTAGTAGTATCTTTTACCCTGACAGTATTAACCTTTTTATTGAAAATACTGTTCTTGTTTGCTGAATACTTGTTAAATGGCCTTGTGACTTGTGAATATCCCTTTTTGTAAGCATTTGATATTGGTCTAGGATGATTCACAGTTGGTTTTGAGCCAGCAGTATTAACTGGTCTGACAGCAGTATTAACACTTGCACCAGCAGTATTAATTTTGCCAGACCTGGTTAATACTGCTTGTGGAACAAATCTTCTATTAGGGTGAGGGTGAGTCATTTTATTAGCAAAGTTCTTGTGATTCACCCTACTTGAGTTGTTCCACACTGGTCTTATAACCTTTTTATCACACACATAATGAAGATGCTCAAAACTACCACAAACAAAACAAGCTTTATTAATCATTTTAAAGTCACTTCCTAGTCTTTGGGACATAAGATTGTTCCAGTTTCTTTGGTTCCCTCTAGGATAGTGTTTGTTTTGTTTAGATGTTTCTACCTTCTCTACTGTTTCCCTAGCAGACTTAACAAGTTTTATCTTTTCAGTAATAGCAACAGTTTTATCCTTAGGTAGATATGTCTATCTCACTTTCACATCAGAATATCCATCCTCAATGACTGGAGGTCTAAAGCTGTTCTTCCTAACAGTTTTAGGTTCTACTGCATCACCATTACTTTTTACACCAGCAGACTCATGATTTGACTCAACTGTCTTAACATTACTAGGTGTAACAATAGTAGTAACATCTATATTCTCACTTTTAACTATTTCATCCATAAATGTTAGATCAGGTTTGAAGGGAATGAAGTTCCCTATATAAGGTGGGGGAACTGCATGATATCCCTTATCAGATTTGGACTTATTATTCTCCTGATTTTCTAACATCTCAGATGAATTCACAAAGCTTTCTACTGCAGGAGAAGCTGCAGTAGAAGAAGCTGCATTATATCCTAGTCCAGTTTTAAACTTGTCCTAACTTGGACTTTCCAGCAAATTTGTTCAAGATTTTGATAATTTTGAAACTTCTCTAATGTTAGTTTTAACTCATCTCTCTCTTTTTCTGATTTTTCCAATTTCTTTTTGTTTTAACTAAAGCATTATCTCTTAGTTTAACTTCAAGTTTTAAAACATAAATGCTTTCTTCATACACAACCTTATTTTTCTTATAGTGAGCTAGTCAGCTTCTACTAATTCTACAACCTGATTTTCTATAAGGATACTAATTAAATTGAGACCTTTTTCGTAATCTGAGACAAAACTATCATATTGTTCTTTGAGAGTAAGCATAAAGCTTTTTACACATGATTTAGAACAAGAATCTACCTCAGAATCTGAACTGGAAGAACTTCCTGAAGATGTAAATGCCATTAATGCAAAGTTTGTAGGATGCTCTTCTTCAGCTTGGTAGCTCCAATCGTACCCTCCAATTCCATCTTGAGCAACCAAGGCATTTTCAGTGGGAGTTTCTACTGTCACAGTTCTTCTATTAATCTCTCTTCCTCTGTTTTCCTGATTTCTAGGAGCTCTACATTCTCTTGCAAAGTGACCATATTTATGACAATTATAGCACTCCACTTTAGACCTATCAAATCCAACTCTTTGACCATTTACATCCAGCTTCCTGCCTGTCCTCTTGATGAATCTCCTAGCTCTAATTGTCAGCATGGCCATCTCCCATTGTAAATCCATTTCTTCTAGATCATCAGGATCAATTTGTTCTAGATCCTCTTGTGCAAGTTGAGGAGAATTGGGCTGACTAGCTAGGAAAGCACAGATCACAGCATCACTAAGGTTATCTCCAGATGCAGGATTACTTTGAGTATGAGCAGCACTAACTCCATAAGCAGTGTTATCTGCTTCATTTGTGCTGCTATTGCTGTTAGTGCTGTTGGAGGACACAAAAGCCACATTTTGTGGATTTTGACTTGTACTTGATGATCCTGAGATTTTAGGTTCATATATCTTTAAGTTGTTGTATAAGTCATCCAAACTGATGGTCTCTATTTCCTGTTTGTTCCTCCAGATCAAAGCATGAGTCTTCCATTCAGATGGAAGACTTCTCAACAGTTTTAAGTTCATGTCCTCTTGTGTAATAATCTTCGCCATTGAATCTCTGTAAACTGCACTAACTAAGTTTTTGCAACCTATTAAAAGTTGATTCCATTGCTCTCTAAACTTTATCCTACTCAAAGTTCTTCATATTGTTGTTGAGTAGAGTTCTTAGTACTTTCTTAGATTTATTGTTTTCCTCTCCATAACCTCTTACTTAATGGTTCATGAGCAATTTTGCATCTTTATATGAATGGAACTTCAATTGATCCTTATTTAGGAGTGCCATCAATAGAGTTCCTCTAGCTTTTATCTCATTCCTCCTGTCCTGCTTTTCATCTGCAGTAGTAGGTTCATATTCCTGCTCAGTTTCTCTAACAGTTCTCTTTAGCACATTGTTACCATTTTTAATTACTTCCTAGAGGGAGTAATCAGTCATGAGAAAGTATTGTTCTATCCTCATCAACCAGAGATCATAATCCCATGGGTTAAGGATAGGGAGTTTTGCAGTCAGAGTTGTAGAATTAGTTCCTTCCTCCATCTTATCACTGAGAATTTGATCTTGTATGTGATGTTGGTTTCTTTTTATTCAAAGCTTTACAACAAGCTTTGATACCACTTGTTGATCCCAATGAATAGATCTTTAACGCCTTAGCTTGATGTAAGGTTTAGTATCCTTGGATAAATCCAAAGATACTAAGAATGAAACATTGTGTATATGATATAAACTATGCAAATTCTAGTTTATATCACTAAGAAGAATAACAGCAATGTATGTTTGACAAACAGAAAATATAACCAAAACAATAAGCTCCAATATATTAATACGAACACTCTTTGATAGTGTTAGGGTTTACAACCTTGAAGCTATGGATACTATGAAAGACTGATATGATGTGTAATTCTAATGCCATAACCTAGGATCTCCTTTTATACACCAAGGAGTCCTTTACAAGATAACTATGAATCTTCTAAAACATTAAGCTTATATGCATATCTTTCTAAATATATAGAATATACACAAGATAACTAATACATATCTTTTAACAAGTCTTTATATCTCTTCACACGTCTTTATCTTCATGCAGTCTTCAATCTTTATCAGCAGTATAAATCCCTTCAGCAGTGTTAAGTTAGTACTAGCAGTACTAACTTATACCTAACAGTACTAACATTCTTCTAGCAGTACTAACTGGTTTATACTGCCAGTTATGACTTAAGCAGTACTAGCACTTTGACTTGGCAGTACTAAGTCTAATGAGTTTAATTCCCAACAATCCTCCCCTAAACTTGTGATTTACCTTCAAATCATCAAGTTTCTTAAATTAAAAACCTTGTCTTCTAAGAGGATTCTTTCAAACATATTATTGTCTTGGATTGTTCGCTAGAATGAAGATTTTCTTTAAAAGCTCATTGACCATCTCTGAAGATTCATCCACTTGAAGTTTGTTAGCTAACATTATAGTCATAAGTGCTCTTGTTAGTGGATAATCTTTTTCAACTAGGATGAAGATGTCATGCTCTTTCTGTAGACACATGGTGAACACCACATGTATCATATAATCTCCATTTCAATGGATCATGCATATATCTCTGAAGCTTCCATAGTGTATCATCATCATCTGGTTCAAATAACCTCTTTAGTTCAACCCACAATACCTTCTCTTTATCAACTGTAGGCTCTGTTGATCTGAACCTCTTCTTAACTAAATCCTAAAGCTTCTCCAGGTCATCTCTATCAAATCTCTTCAGCATATCTTCAAAAATCTGATAGACTTTTGTATGGTTTCCTACTCTGATAATTCTCTAATAACTTCTTGATTCTTCAGTAAAAATATCCCAGTCTATGATTGGATATTTGACCTATAGAGCTTCAATATAAACTTCTTCTACTGGAACTATCACTAATAGTTGTAGTTCTTCTTCTGATACTTCTTTTTCTTTTTCTGCAGATTGTTCTTCACCTGACCCTAAAGCTTCTCCAATCTTTTGTCTTTTAGCAGGTTCTTCTAAAACTTCTTGACCTGCTCTTTTTAGTCTCTGAACTTCCAACTCAGAATCCATAGGCACAAAAGAGTGTACCCTCCTCATAGTAGTTTCAAAGATCTCTTTAACCTCCTCAAATGAAAGAGACTTCAACTGCTTAATTGAGTAACCTCCTTCTTGGTTCTTGATGTAGTTTGACATGTAAGTTCTTTGTTGAGCTTGAGTCATTGGCTTGTTCCTCTTAGCTTCAGCTCTTTGTTGAGCAAAGAACCTCTTTCTTTGATTAATTAAATCTACAAGCATCTTTGCTTGATCAACTTCACTATACTTTTCCCTTTCTTCTGCTTGTAGTTTCTGAGTTAGCTCTTCATCAGCTTCAACTCTTGCTCTAATATTCTCCCATTCATCCTCTGTAAAACCCTGAGCTGCTTGATGTACTTTAGCCATTCGCTGTCTTCCTGCAGCATCAATTTCTTCTTGTAGCCTTAGAGCTATTTCTGCATCCCTGGCAATCCTCTGGCTTTCTTCTTGATCAAGTTGTTCTTGTAATTTTATAGCTGCTTCATATCCAGCTCTTTCTTGTCTTTCTTTCAACTTTGAAGCTGTTTGCTCAGGCTCAGATTCTGTTATAACAGCTTTACCCTTATCTTTTGATGCTCTTGATGAAGAAGTAATTTCTTGAACCAAACCAGCAGTACTAACTGGCATTGATGCACCAGCAGTACTAACTGTTTCTTCAGCAGTACTAATTATCCTACTGGCAGTACTAACTTTACCACTACCAGTACTAACTGTTCTTCTTCTTCTACTATAAGTGTGAACTCTAGCTACATCTGTAAGTACCTTAGCTGCACTTAGAACTCCTAACTGATCTTCAGGATGATCTTCTTGAGTACTAGTCTTTGTAGGAGTAACCAGAGTAATTCCTGCATCTTGGTCAATGTCATCTATCATCCTCCCCTGTTTGGAAGAATCCTCTGAAACTTTCTCATCATCAGACACAAGAATCTTTGCTCTTCTTCTAGCTTCATGATAAGCTTTGTAACAACATTACTATAAACCTTCTTTGTTTGTTGTAAATCAGTCTCCAATGCTAGAACTTTTTCTAATAACTTGATAACCAAATCCATCAATTCAGTATGTTGCATTCTACCCTCATCACTTCCAAGTGTGTGACCTCCTGGGAGAGGTGAATCATAGGGTGGTGTAGGTACCCTGGAGGGTGATGAAAATGACGGTTGTGAGGTGGATGGAGTAGTGATGGGTGTGTGATGGGACTTAATTGGGACTGTTGATCCTTCACCCTGCTGAATTGGACCTTGAACAAGCATGCTTGAAAATAGTTTAATGTCCACCCTAGTATAACCCTTAGAAACCCTTCTTATGTTGCTGAATAGTTTTTGTGTGAGGGTAGGAGCAACATAAGTTCTTTTATGAGGTAGAAACAATCTCTAATGTTTGTTCAAAAGGATTTGAATCAATCTAGGATACATCAAGAATTTAGACCTACTGTCTAAATTTTTTACCATGCCCTCAAAAATTATTTTAGAAAAGTTGAAAGTCCTTTTTGTGGCCAGGTAAATGATAGCAGTTGCTATGTTGCTACTAAACTGCTCTTAAGCAGTCTTCTTAGGACTTAAGCAATGAAGAATAGTATGTATTAAGAATCTCCATTGAGGGGAAAAGTGACCCTTTTAGAAAGTCAACTTGTCAGAATCAGAAGCATACCCCATAAGATCAAGTTGCTCAAAAACTTATGTATTAGGTAGTGAACTAATACCATCAACATCTTTTAACTTGAGATGTCTTCTAAGAGATGCTTCAGTAATAGTCTTGAGTTAGCCATCTATGGTTGCAGTTATTTCCACTTCTCCATCTTCAAGTGTGCTTGTAGAAGCAGTTTGCCAAAACTGTTGAATGAGTAAAGTATATATAGTAGGATTTTCAGTGAGAGCAAACTTTATGTGACTTGTGTTGAGGAAATCTACTATCTGATGAAAACCTTTTCTTACCTCTGATTTGTTCATGAAAGCGACCATGTTATGAGTATTACAAAAGTCTAAATTCGCCATTTAATGAAAAGAAGCTTAGAAGATTAGTGGTTCCTAGATAATATCGCATTATGAGGAGTGTGTGAGCCCCCCCACCCTTTTTTGGCAAAGTTAATTGAGATTATGTAAAGAGCACTTAGGGTTTTGATTTGACCGACTTAATAAAATTGAATCTTTTTCTAAAAGAAAACTTATAAGAGAAAGAAATATCAAGAATTTTCCAAATTATAGACCCCTATAAGCGAAGTTGTTGGCGGAAATATTCTGTTATACCTCAAACAATACTAACGGTCATCCAACAATACTAATTTTAACCTAACATTACTAACTTTAAGCCTAGCCGTATTAACTTTACCCAGCAGTATTAAGATATGCCTTGCAGTACTAACTTAATACTGGCAGTATTAAGTATATGCCTAGCAGTATAAACACCAATGTTGTTTCAACAAGCATTTCCATCTTAAATTTAGATTCTCACAAGCTTTCTTTCTGTTTTTATGCTCACAATATCTCTTAATTCTTTTTGCTCACAAAATCACTCATTTATGATTTTATTCACACATCTCTCTTTCTGTTTTTCAACTCACAACATCTCTCTTTTCTTTTTGCTCACCAAATCTGACAATTTTGTACAAGGTTCCATCAATTCCAATAGTTTCATACTGTCCTCCTCATTTCTAAGTGTGTAACCTCTTGAGAGAGGTGGATTATTGGACCTTTTAAATGTAGTCTCAAACCTAGTTTGAGCATCTACACCCCCAATATGGTATCTTGGCACCTGAGACCACTACCTAAATCAGTTACCAGTGGAAAAGACTCATTGAGTGTTGCCATGGATTGGGTCCTATTTATGTTACCACTGTCCTGTTCTGCATCTAAGCTAGAAGCAGTAGTGGCAGCCCTTTCCATTCTATCTTCCCACTCTTTATAGACAGTCTCATCTGCAACAAGGTTAATAGGTCCACTAGACTGAGATATCTCAGTGGTCCTTATGGCTTTCCTAGGTTTGTGGGTCTTTTTGCCTTGATATGATGATGGAACAATGATTGGTTTCTTTTTGTAGAGTTAAGTAAATGTGGATGTGGGTTGGGGATCAATGGGTTGTCCTGATCCTTCATCCATATCTACTTGATGTTTTAATCACTTTCATTCATTCTCAATTGACCTCCCCTTATATAATGCTTCAAGGGTTAAGAATTTGCTCAGCAGTTGTAACTTTGGCTCTAATGATATCCCAGCAGTATAAACTAAGGCTCAGCAATACTAACTTTTGCCTGGCAGTACTAATTTTCTGCCTAGCAGTATTAACCTTACAACTACCAGTTTTAACTTCAAACCTCATTAATCATAACTCCAACACATTTTAGCTTTAAAGATTGAGTAATCTAATGCTAGCAATCAAAAAGTTAAACCTGCTAACATCAAATACCTTTGTGAGAAGATATGCAACATTGTGGTCTGTGTGAATCTTTATCACTTGAATCAACTTCTTCTCATAAGAATCTCTGATGAAATGGTGCCTAATCTCTATGTGCTTGGTTTAAGAGTGAAACACTGGATTCTTCACAATACAAATGGTGCTTTCATTATCAATGAAAATCTTGGTGTTCATGAAGTTAAATCCATAATCAAGCATTTGATTTTGAATCCATAGCACCTGTCCACAGCAATTAGCAGCAGCAACATAATCTGTTTTAGTAGTAGAATTTGCAACTATAGTCTGCTTCTTACATTGTCATGAAATCAACCTCTTGCTAAGAAATTGACAACCTCCTGTTGTGGATTTCTTGTCAAGGCTAGCTCTAGCATAATCACTATTAAAAAAAGCTTCCAAGTCAAATGGTGAATCTCTAGGATACCAAAGGCCCAATTTAGGTTGACCTTTCAAGTATCTAAAGATCCTCTTCACAGCATGAAGATGTGACATTTTAGGAGTAACTTGGGACCTTACACAAGCACAAACAGCAAACATTATATCTGGCCTAGAAGCTGTTAAGTACATCAATGATCCAATCATTGATTTGTATAAATGAACGTCCACACTATCAGCTTCTTCATCCTTGATCAATGCCTTGTTAGGCTCCATGGGAGTGCTTGCTGTCTTTACAGTGGCAAAATCAAATTTCTTCAATACTTCAGCCACATATTTGTCTTGGCTAATGAAGATTCCATCATTCTTCTGTTGTACTTGTAACCCTAAGAAGAAAGTGAGTTCTCCTATAGAACTCATCTGTAATCTCTTGTGTATCAAACCTTCAACTCATCACATAGGGACTTCTTAGTTGACCTAAAGATGATATCATCAACATATACTTGTACTAATAAGATATCACCTTTGTCCTTCTTGATGAACAAAGTTTTATCTATAGTGCCTCTTCTAAATCCATTTTCAATTAAGTAGGTAGACAAGGTCTCATACCAGGCTCTAGTAGCTTGATGTAGACCATATAATGTTTTTTCTACCTTATACACTTTGTCAGGGAACTTTGGATCTTCAAAACCAGGAGGTTGACACACATAAACCTCCTCTTGAATAGTACCATATAAGAAGGCACTCTTTACATCTATCTGGTATACAATAAACCCCATAAATGATGCATAGGCTAAAAATAACCTGATTGCTTCTATCCTAACAACAGGAGCAAAAACCTCATCATAATCAATTCCTTCTTCTTGGGTATAACCTTGTGCACCTAGTCTTGCCTTGTTTCTTACTATAATCCCTTTCTCATCCTTTTTGTTTCTAAAGACCCATTTTGTTCCAATGGCCCTCTTGCCATTAGGTAGATTAACCAGTGTCCAAACCTTCTGAAGTTGAAATTATAGAAGCCCCTCTTGCATCGCTTCTATCTAACTTAGATCTTCCAGAGCTTGAATCACTTTCTTGGGTTCCATTTGAGAGAGAAAACAAGCAAATAAATAGTTTTGATAATCTTTTTAATTTGTTCTCCTCTGTTTATTAATGTAACATACCATAGCATGTTCATCAGAAATCTTAGTCATTCTCCTTGTTTGAATAGCTGAATTAAAGTCTCCAATGATTTGGTCTTTAGGATGATCCTTGTCAATTCTGGTTGTGGGAATAGGACTGACATTCATAGTTGTTTCCAAGTTGTTGAGGTCAGCCTCTACACCCACATATTCATCATCATAAGCATTACCAAAAATTCTAGTATCATCCATTGGAGTCACATTTGAAATAGGTGGAAGTGTAAATGCATTTTTGAAAGGAGAAAATCTTTCAAATAGATGTTCCTCAAATGCATTAGAAGTTTCAACAGTATTAACTGGTGATGATGGACCATCATTGGTAAAAGATGGTCCATCAGTACTAACAGGTGTACTAACAGTATTAATACTATTAGTACTGTTAGGATTTTCGGTATGCTTTTCTTGTTGAAGTAGCCTTTCAAACTCACTTCTTGTAGCTTGATCATCCTTCCCATCTTTATCTGAAGCTCCACTTTCATCCATTTCAGTAGGCTTCTCTTCAGCATCTTCTTCATTTACCTTAGGATCTTGAGAGATTAATGGATCAGTTGTGCAGATAGGTATTAGGATGTATTCTTGTTTAGGTTCTTTCTTCTTCTCAGCTTGACTTGTAACAATGTTATCTCTAGTTCTTGCAATACCATTAGTTTGATTTCCTGCAACAACTGGCACATAGTTCATAGATATTATCAAAGAATCAACATCAAAAAGCTAGTCTGGTCCATTTCCTGTCACATTAGATGCATTTCAAGAAATCTAATGTTTAAGGTCTCTTCAACTATCCTGGTCCTCTTGTTAAATACTCTCATGGCTTTGCTAACTACAGAGTACCAAACAAAAAAAATCCCTCATCAACTTTTCCATCAAACTTGCCTAGATGATCCTTGGTATTTAAGATGGTAACAGGACACCCAAAAGGTTTCATGAAGTCTATCAATGGGGGTCTCCCACGAATAAGTTCATAAGGTGTCTTGTTATGAGGCTTAATAATTAAGACTCTATTTAGCACATAGCAAGCAGTATTAACTGCTTCAGCCCAAAAGGTAGTTGGCAACTTAGAGTCAACTAACATAGTTCTTGCAGCCTCTATCAGTGTTCTATTCCTCCTCTCAGCAACACCATTCTACTGAGGAGTCCTAGCAACACTGAATTCCCTCTTAATCCCCTTCATTTCACAGAACTGATTCATTACACTATTTTTGAACTCAGTTCCATTGTCACATCTGATAACTTTTACTTTATGGTCTAGTTGATTTTCTATTTCTGTTATGAAGGTCTTTAATATCCCACTAGTCTCATCCTTAGTGGCCAAAAAGAATACCCAAGAAAATCTACTAAAGTCATCAGTGACAACTAGGCAATAAGACTTTTTCATTAAACTCTTAACATTTGTAGGACCAAATAGATCCATATGAAGCATATGTAAGGGTTTGCTGATTGAGTTCACAAGTTTGGTCTTACAGGAGGCTTTGTGTTGCTTTCCTTTCTGACAAGCAACACAAGAATGATTATTTTCAAAAATCTTTGAGGGTAAACCTCTTACAAGGTTTCCCTTAACCAGTTTGTTAATATTTTTGAAGTTAATGTGCCCAAGCCTCCTGTGCCATAAATTGGATTCATCAATTGTGGCCTTAGCAAAGAGGCAAGTTAAACCTTTAGTGGGAACAACACTCTTTAGGTCAACACTGTAAATGTTATCCTTTCTTGGAACTCTCAGCAAGACTTGACTTTCATCAAGTAGCTTAAAGTCAGAAGATAAGACAAGACATTCAGTGTCAGTAAAAAGAACATTATTCTTTTTGTCACAAATTTGTGACACACTAAACAAGTTATACTTAAGCTCCTTACAAAAGTACACATTATCAAAATCCAATGTTCCTGTTTTGATTTTACCTTTTCCAGAAATTCTACCTTTACCATCTCCAAAGGAAACAAATCCACCATCATAATCTTCATACTCAGTAAGATAGCATTTGTTTCCAGTCATGTGCCTTGAGCAACCACTGTCAATAACTCCTTTTTCCTTGTACTCTTTCTGCTGTGGGTTGCCCTGCACATAAAATAAGAGAATTAGACTCTTTTGGGGATCCAAGCCATTATAGACTTGGATCTGCCTCGTGCATCAATGTAAGAATATTTCTTGAAAGTATTTTATGCACTACTGTTTTTGGCTTTCCAAACCCAACATACTGAGGCCTTAACAATATTAACCCCTTTTCCCTTGTTTTCACTTACTACTGCTCTATCCCTAGCAGTAGTATCTTTTACCATAACAGTATTAACCTTTTTATTGAAAATACTATTTTTGTATTCTGAATACTTGTTAAATGGCCTTGTGAAATGTGAATATCCCTTTTTATAAGCATTTGATATCGATCTAGGATGATTCACAGTTGGTTTTAAGCCAGCAGTATTAACTGGTCTGACAGCAGTATTAACACTTGCACCAGCAGTATTAATTTTGCCAGACTTTGGTTAGTACTGCTTGTGGAACAAATCTTCTATTAGGGTGAGGGTGAGTTATTTTATAGCAAAGTTCTTGTGATTCACCCTACTTGAGTTGTTCTACACTGGTCTTATAACATTTTTATCACACACATAATGGAGATGCTCAAAACTACCACAAACAAAACAAGCTTTATTAACCATTTTAAAGTCACTTCCTAGTCTTTGGGACATAAGATTGTTCCAGTTTCTTTGGTTCCCTCTAGGATAGTGTTTGTTTTGTTTAGTTGGTTCTACCTTCTCTACTATTTCCCTAGCTGACTTAACAAGTTTTATCTTTTCAGTGCTAGAACTAACAGTTTTATCCTTAGGTATAATTTCTACCTTACTTTCATCATCAAAATTCCAATCCTTAATGACTGGAGGTCTAAAGCTGTTCTTCCTAAAAGTTTTGGATTCTACTGCATCACCATTACTTTTTACATTAGTAGACTCGTGATTTGACTCAACTGCCATAACATTACTAGGTGTAACAACAATAGTAACATCTAAATTCTCACTTTCAACTATTTCATCCATAAACGTGAGATCAGGTTTGCGAGTTCCCTATAAAAGGTGGGGGAACTGCATGATATCCCTTATCAGATCTGGACTTATTATTCTCCTAATTTTCTAACATCTCAGATAAATTCACAAAGCTTTCTACTGCAGGAGAAGCTGCAGTAGAAGAAGCTGCATTATATCCTAGTCCAGATTTAAATTTGTTAATAACTTGACTTTCCAGCAAATTATTCAAAGATTTAGATGAATTTTGAAACTTCTCTAATGTTAGTTTTAACTCATCTCTCTCTTTTACTGCTTTTTCTAATTTCTTTTTGTTTTCAACTAAAGCAGTGTCTCTTAGTTTGACTTCAAGTTTTAAAACATTAATGCTTTCTTCAAACACAGCCTCATTTTTCTTATAGTGAGCTAGTCTAGCTTCTACTGATTCTAAACCTGCTTTATAAGATACTAAATTAAATTGCGACCTTTTGTAATCTGAAGATAAACTATCATATTTTTCTTTGAGAGTAGCATAAGCTTTTATACATGATTTATACCTTAGAATCTAAACTGGAAGAACTTTCTGAAGATGTATGTGCCATAAATGCAAAGTTTGTAGGATACTCTTCCTCAACTTGGTAGCTCCAATCATACCCTCCAATTCCATCTTGAGCAACCAAGTCATTTTTAGTGGGAGTTTACACTGTCACAGTTCTTCTATTAATCTCTCTTCCATTTCTTCTAGATCATCAAGATCAATTTGTTCTAGATCCTCTTGTGCAAGTTGAGGAGAATTAGGCTGAGTAGCTAGGAAAGCACAGATCACAGCATTACTAAGGTTATCTCCAGATGCAGGATTACTTTGAGTATGAGCAGCACTAACTCCATAAGTAGTGTTATCTGCTTCATTTGTGTTGATATTGCTGTTAGTGCTATTGGAGGACACAAAAGACACATTTTGTGGATTTTGAATT
>BQNB010096959.1:0-14569 GCA_026074375.1 Tanacetum coccineum | reverse complement strand
TGCTTACCAGATTGTTTTCTGTGTGACGTGACAGAATCATGCCTCCAAAGTCTGCACCTATGACTCAAGCTGCTATTCACTGAATGATCAAGGAAAGTGTTGATGCCGCTATTGCTGCTGAGCGGGCAAGGCAAGCGAATGTTAGGAACGATGCTAGTGGATATGGGCCAGTTAGGGGTCGAGACACTACACTTGCTGCTCGTGAGTGTACTTTTGCTGGGTTTATGAAGTGCAATCCTGCTGCCTTTCGTAGGGTTAAAGGAGCTGTTGAATTGCGAAGGTGGTTTGAGAAAACTAAGAGTGTTTTCGAGATCAGTGAATGTACAGAGGGTAAGAAGGTAAAGTTTGTTGCTGCTACATTGAAAGGACCAACTTTAACTTGGTGGAAAACTAAAGTTGCAACTATGGGTTTAGAGAATGTGAACCAAATGCCTTGGACTGAGATGAAGCAACTAATGACTGCTGAGTTTTGTCCAATAGAAGAGATACAACGTATGGAGCACGAGTTGTGGAACTTAAAGGTTAAGGAGTATGACATTGTTGCATATACTCAGAGGTTCAATGAGCTTGCATTGATGTGTCCAAGAATGATAGAGCCTAAAAGAGTAAAGGTTAATGCTTATATTTGATGTTTAACAGATAACATCAAGGGTGAAGTGACATCGTCTAAGCCTGCTGATTTGAACAAAGCCGTACGTATGGCTTATAAGTTGATGGAGTAGAAGTCGCAAGCTAGAAATGAAAGAATTTTGGAAAGTAAGAAGCAAAAGTGGGAAAGCCTTCAAGGTGGAAATAGTAGTGGTAAGGGCAATCAAAAGGATAACTCTCGTCAGACTTTGCAGAATAACCAAAATTGCGAGCCATGGTTACCGCTCATACTGATGGAAAGTTTCCTTTGTGTGAAAGATGTTTTACTCGCCATGTTGGTCAGTGTATGATCAAGTGCCACAAGTGTGGATAGGTTGGACATAAGGCAAGGTATTGCAAGGAGAAGAGTGTTGCTACGGGTGCTAACGCCCAGCCTATTTGGACTTGTTATGATTATGGTGAGCAAGGTCATACTAGGAACCGATGTCCGAAGAAGGTGAAGCAAGAAGAAGTTGGCGATGTTCGTGGTCGAGCTTATGTTATTAAGGGCGCTGAGCCGAATGGTCCGAATGTGGTTACTGGTACGTTTCTGCTAAATAACCGATATGCTTCTATTTTATTTGATTCGGGTTCCGATAGGAGTTTTGTGAACACTAGATATAGTTCATTGCTCGATACCAAACCGATTAAAATAGAGGATAGTTATGAAGTAGTGTTAGCTGAAGGAAGGGTAGTTAGTACGAACACTATTTTGAAAGGTTGCCTTTTGAGTTTAGTGAACCATATTTTTGAAATCGATCTTATGCCGATTGAGCTTGGTACGTTTGACGTCATCATCGGTATGGATTGGCTTGTCAAGCACGATGCCATTATCATCTATGGCGAGAAAGCTATTCGTATACCGTATGGGAATAAAACATTAATAGTTGAAGGTGACAAAGGTGGATCTCGACTGAAGATTATTTTGTGTATCAAGGCCCGTAAGTACGTCGAGCAAGGTTGTCATTTGTTTTTGGCACACGTTACGAAGAGCAAGTCGAAAGAAAAACGAATAGAAGACATGCCTATAATTTGTGACTTTCCCGAGGTGTTTCTCGAGGAGCTGCCAGGACTACCACCACCGAGGCAAGTAGAGTTTCGAATTGATCTAGTACCAGGGGCTGCACCTGTTGCGCGTGCACCGTATAGATTGGCACCGTCTGAGATGAAAGAGTTGTCGGTACAATTGCAAGAGCTGCTGGAGAAAGGATATATTTGTCCGAGTTCATCACCGTGGGGAGCACCTATGTTGTTTGTGAAAAAGAAAGATGGATCTTTCAGGATGTGATAGATTATCACGAGTTAAACAAGTTGACTATCAAGAATCGTTATCCTCTTCCAAGAATAGATGATTTATTTGATCAGCTGCAAGGTTCTAGCATGTATTCTAAGATCGATCTGCGATCATGATATCACCAGTTACACATTAAAGAGGAAGACATTCTGATTACTGCATTTTAAACTCGGTATGGTCACTTTGAGTTCCAAGTAATGCCGTTTGGATTGACTAATGCGCCTGGCCAGGTCCTGGTTTATGACATTTGAAGAACCGAGTATGCAAGCCATATCTTAATAAGTTTGTTATAGTGTTCATCGATGATATTTTGATTTATTCCAAGGACGAAGAAGTGCATGGAAAGCATTTGAAGATTATTCTAGAGCTCCTGAAGAAAGAGAGATTGTACGCCAAGTTTTTGAAGTGTGATTTTTGGCTAGATTCGGTACAATTTCTGGGTCATGTGATTGATCGTAGTGGTATTCATGTTGATCCTGCCAAGATCGAAGCCATTAAGAATTGGGCTGCACCAACGACGCCGACGGAGGTGAGGCAATTTCTTGGATTGGTTGGGTATTATCGGAGGTTTATTGAAGGATTTTCTTTGATTTCTAAGCCACTGACTAAGTTGACTTAGAAAATTAAGAAATAAGAGTGGGAAAAAGAAGAAGAATCTTTTCAAACGTTGAAGCAAAAGTTGTGTAGTGCACCGATCTTAGCGTTGCCCGAAGGAACGGAAGATTTCATGGTGTATTGTGACACATCTCTTAAAGGTTATGGAGCCGTGTTGATGCAAAGAGAGAAAGTGATAGCGTATGCTTCTAGACAATTGAAGGTCCATGAAGAGAATTACACTACTCACGATTTGGAGTTAGGAGCCGTTGTTTTCGCTCTTAGATTATAGAGACATTATTTGTATGGGACGAAGTGTGTGGTTTTCACCGATCACAAGAGCCTATTACGATAATAATCTAGAACATCAAAAAGATTGAACTTGAACATCTAAAAGGTGGAATTGAAGTTGTTGAGTAATTATGATTGTGAAATTCGGTATCATCCTGGAAAAGTAAATGTGGTGGTTGACGCCTTAAGTCAGAAGGAAAGGGAAAAGCCATTGCGTGTTCGAGCTTTGATGATGACTGTTCACAATGATTTACCGAAGCAGATTCGTGAAGCTTAGGGAGAAGCCATGAAAAGAAAGAATGTTAAAGCAGAAAAATTGGGGAGATTGATTAAGCTGATATTTGAATTTCGCCCTGATGGAACATGTTGTTTTGGGAATCGTGTTTGGTTGCCGCGATTTCGGTAATTTGTTAGATTTGGCTTATACATGAGTCGCATACGTCCAAGTACTCTATCCATCCGGGATCGGATAAGATGTATCAAGATTTGAAGTTGTTGTATTGGTGGCCGAATATGAAAGCGGATATTGCCACATATGTTAGTAAGTGTTTGACTTGTGCGAAAGTTAAGGCCGAGCATCAGAAACCGTCTGGGTTGCTGTAACAACTTGAGATTCTAGTTTGGAAGTAGGAAAGAATTACTATGGATTTTATGAGTGGACCGCTGAGAACGCCGAGTGGGTATGACACGATTTGGGTTATTATCGACCGACTGACCAAATAAGCTCATTTCCTGCCTATGAAGAAAACGGATAGTATAGAGAGAAACTCACGCGACTGTATTTGAAGGAAAAATATGTTAAGTCATGTTGTACCTATTTTCGCTAATTTTCTGTATCGAGAAAGGCCCAATTTTTGGTCAAATTTTTTAAAAATCACTTCAAGTAGGCTTGGGGATAAATTGGATAGAGTACGCTACCGCCCCTCAAACAGATTATGTTTCGTGCCGTATTGAATTGACTTTGGAAATAGTAGGATCACCACTTGCCATTGGTCGAGTTCGCATATAACAATAATTATCACACAAGTATTAAGGCTCTACCATATGAAGCTTTATACGGAATAAAGTGTAGATCACCTGTATGCTGGAGTCAGGTTGGGGATAGCCAACTCACCAGTCCAAGAGGATCCGCGATACGACAAGAAATTGTCCATTAAGAATATTTGTTAACTGAACCAAAGGTCGCCAGAAGAGCTATGCGGAATATAAATATTTAAGAAGAGATCCGTTGGAATTTGAAGTTGGTGATATTGTATGGTGCTCAAGGTATCGCCATGGAAGGGCGCTGTGCATTTCGGAAAGCGCAGGAAGTTAAGGCCACGTTACATTAGGCCATTTAAGATTGTAGCTAGAGTGGGTCCTGTAGCTTATACATTGGAGTTGCCTGAAGAATTAAAGGGAATTCATAGTACTTTTCATGTTTCGAATCTTAAGAAGTGTTTAGCGGAAGGTGATGTTGTAGTTCCGATGGAAGAAATTCAACTTGATGATAAGTTGCATATGACTGTGAGGAACCAGTAAGAGAGTGTTTGATAAAGAGTTTAAGCGACTTAAGAAGAGTCGGATACCTATAGTTAAAGTTTGCTGGAATTCGCAAAGAGGTCCAGAATTTACTTGGGAACGTGAGGATAAGATTAAGAAGAAGTACCCTCATATCTTTAAAAGTAAGGACAAAGCGGAGAGAGTGAATGAGAAAAGCTGGGTGTCAGGACGTCACTCCCTAAAGGTGGGGAGAATGTAACAACCTGAGTTTCAGGTCAACGCCGTATTCCTTAGCTAACGATAGTTATTTTTAAATTACGTAAAGAATTATAGTCTTATGCTATATGTGTTGATGAGAAATTTTTTTTCCATTTATGGTGAATTTTCATTCCGTTATTTAGTTTATCCTATTTGTTTTTAAATTTTTTAGCCATTTATGAAAGTCAAAAAAATATTATTTTATAATTACTCTACCGAGAGCTAAATAGGCTAATTTTGTATTGTTTTTGTCGTTTCCCACCCCGAGTTTTTTTGATATAAACCGTGTTTAAAAGGTCGTGTTTTAAAAACGAGTTTTAAACATTTAAATGAAGGTTTAAAAACTATAATTTAGTGGGGTTCTGGATATAAAAAAATATATACAAGACGTAGGTGTGACTCGTGTTTTTAGGTTTGGCCGAATGTTATTTTTAAAAAAGGATGACTATAAACTAGTTTTAAAAGAGGATCAGTAAAGGAGGTGACTAGTATGACAATATAAATCAAAGTCTAATTCTATAAATGAGTCACTTAAATATCTCAATTCATTCTTTTAGAAAAATTTGTTCATACTTCTTCTCTCCTCTTTCGTCCTATTTTTAAGGTTGGACCTGTACGAGGATACAAAACCACAACACAAACACACACATATAACTTGTCAAACCATTCAATACAAAACAATCACTTAAATCCGTATATACCAAATTAATCCTGTTCAAATCATCAACACAACCCCCACAAAACAAATCTCACAATGGCAATAAGTATTGAATAAGTATGGGTTTTGGTGATTCTTAGTAAATTCTAAGTATACGTGTGTGTTTCTTTGTTTACAAGATTGATAATTGTTTATATATGAAGTTGGGTTGATATGAAAAGGTTTAGGTTATTGGATTTGGGGTGTTGGTGTGTCCTAACGTTTAGGTCGAAGGGGGAAGAGCGAAGTCAAAGTTTTATTCTAGCCATTGTGAGTGTTTACATTCTGTAAATTTTTTTTTGATTAATTAAATGGTTATTGCATATATAGATTGATTGTAAGCTAGTTGATTCAAGTGTAAAATAGGTGTATAGAATTAATACAAATAAATAACAAAAAGTTGATGGATTTTAAAGTACATGTTATTAGGCAAGTATAAAACATGTTGGAATGGATGGATTTGGTAAAAAAAAGTTTTGATATGACTCTGTGGATGACTTATTTTTGACCAGATAACAATGACATGACCATAAGCATGGGTCGAAAACTTTAGAAAAATTAAATTAGTCTTTGAATATATAAAGTATTGTTGGTACAAAGGTCCGTTTTTGAAATAAGGAAGTATCCTGGTTTAAACTCCTAAAAACGGAAGATTTTTATGGCCAAGTAAATGTTTTGGTATATTTTTTGGGTAAAAAGTCAATCAAGGTACTACCTAATTTTGACTTTTGAAACAGTTCAAACTTGGCATATATACATTTTAGAATATAGATTACTAACAGATGCTAATATAGTATCTCGTTCAAGTTTATTACAAAATTATAATGAAAAAAGCTATAGTTTAGGTTTATATTACTTTAACATTTTCGGCAATAAACGCATGTCCTGAAAAATGGAGAACTATATAGAAACACGTTGTAATAATTGTTACATACGCTAGAGTCAAAAAATGGCAAGAAAAATGCAAACTGTTCTATCAGTATCGGCACTTAGTAGAGGATTCTAAGTATAATGTGTGTATAAGTAATCCAGTGGACACAATAGTGGGGAAGGTACAGTATGCACACCAAAAACACACACACACAGCAAACACATACACAACACACACACACATATATATATATATATAATATATATATATATATATATATATATATATATAGATTTATGCAAGTAAGCAATATATGATATGTTATACTTTTTAGTCAAGTGCAGCTATATAGTGTACTATATAGTCGCGGTTGAGACGTGAATTTTATTGCGCATCTAGATTGATTTGATTGATTTGGATCATTTGCTTAAGGTGAGTTTTATAGCCCCTCATTAAATTCTTTTAAATGTTTTAAACCCGCGAGGGGGATACATGTTTGTTTTATAAATCAAACACATATGATTTTATGGTATGTTTGGACCGATTTTGAGATTGTATTCCACCTAATTGCTATTGTCGAATCCCTAAATTCATGAACCGTTAGTTTGCCCTGTTGTGAGGTAAACGCTAATGCTATTAAATAGAACGATTGGTTTGACAACCCTGACCTGGGATTGAATCCTTGGACCACCCTATTCAAACGAACATATTGGTTATATAGAAATTAGTAGGTTATATGACAAAATTAATACCTTGTATATGGCGCAACGCTTTTAGCCTATGAATACCAATGTTTTGTAACGTTCGGTGTCAAGAGCTTGTTGCGTAAAAGAAAAAATGTCTATAGCATTTTATTTGTTGCAATGTTTTCCCAGAAAAAAAAAGAGAACAAATAGATGTTTCAAAGGTTTTTACTTATGAATAATTAATCTCAATGAATCTTCAACTCAACTTTGTTGTTGACGTTTTAAACATGTTTTATCCCAGGTTAATAAGCTAGAAGCAACGATGTCGTGGAGGTGGTCGTGCGTGTGGAGATGGATTTATGAAAAGACTTCATGTGTGGTCCGGTCTTCAAAAACAACATCTAAGTTGTGTCTAAAAACAATGTCTTTTATTTAAAAACAATATGTTTTTCATGGTTTGTAATAGACGATGGTTACGATTCTGTGGGACCTAAACGCACTTTTAACTCTGAATATTTATAGAACACATGTTTGGTAAACATCTTATTTAAGTCATTTTCTATTATCGTGGTGACATATGCTATTTAGTAACACCAAATTGCTAATTTCCGCTGCGCAATCCGATGCCCCTCGGGGCGGGTGTTACAACGACGGAATAGACATGCATGACTCGATCACATCCTCATTCGAGTAAAACCCAAGGTTAATGATTAGGAAAGGGAAATAAATTGTTGTTAAATAAAAATTACAAAACAAATAAACTAAGTCCAAACAGATAAGGTACAAGTTGCTAGACACTTTTTCCTGACCGTTACCATGAAAAAAACACAACTATTTACACACGTCTTGATCATTTATCAAAAACAACAACCTAATTTGGCGTTCCCGTAAGGGTCAACTTCCTAATCATATCATACTTTACATACATTTACACGACAAGTGGCGATATCTACCACTTTATACAAGACTTTACATTGTTGACTTGTGTTAGATGCTATGTTTGCTAAGTACATATCATACGAAAGTTACTAGAATAAAGGAGAGGAGCTAGAGAGTATTTTCATCATTTTTACTAAATTTACAATTCAAAAGGGGAAAATAGAAAAGTAGGGAGAAGTAAGTGTTTACAAAAAACAAGACATAGTAAAATATTACTCCTCCAAGATGAGTAAATAATAACTTATATACAAAACTATTTTATTTTCCCTACACTTAGTCACCACCTTGGTCAACTGACCAATGAAAGACTTTAATACATCAAAACTACTAATAAAACTATAAACTAAACTATGCCAATTCATAATAATAATTAACACTTTTTATCATTTCTAACAATCTCCCCCTAAGTGTTGATTATTATAGACACTTCATCGTCGGTAGAATTGGTGTTCCATTCATAAAAGATTCTTCTTTTTCCAAAATATATTTTTCGCCATTTTCTCCCCCTTCAGGAGGATCAGCATCGTAGTGTTGGTCATCATGATATGTGAAAAATATGGCTTTTAAACTTGGCTTTTACAATTTCCCATATTTCTGGATCGACTGCTTGATCTTGAGATTTTGTCTTCATACTTAGATACAGTTCTTGTTGGAGATCAAAAGATGATGTGGTAGCAGTTGAAGACTTTATTTTAGGATAAAGATTGAGAGTTGTATTCTGCATGTGCTTTCGAAATAGTTCTTCAATCAACTTTGGTCCTATGAAGCAACAAATTTTCTTTAAATACATACAATATATCAACAGGAGAGACTTCTCGGTCCTTGTTGACTGCAAGCTTTACCAAGCGAGGCATCTCCTTTTTTAGCATTTCATTCGTCTTTGTAACTGTCAGCTCAGGAACATTCTGGTCACCGTGTTGTATAACTTCTTAAATCTTTTCCATAAAGAACTCTCGAGTAATAAATTTGGTCTTGATATGTGATCGAATTAATCCTCTTCGTCTGCACATGCCAGCAATACTTCATGGTAAACGTCTTGTTTTAGCAGTGAAAGATTTCTTCTGACGTGTTGTTGTTGAAGGTGTCTTGGAGGATGTAGCAGTTGTTGGTGTAACAGTATCAGCTAATTCTTTGGAAAAAATTTTATCTGAAAGAATAGAATCATCTATGAGATTCTAATGGGTTGAGGGAGTTGGTGTCTGCTTTTCACTTTCCTAATCTCCTGAACTACCCGACATATCCAACAACCTCTTTCTCTAATACTCATTCATTAAAGCATCTAGCACAAGTATCATCAACATTTGTTTCCTTCACAATCTCAACAACTTCTTTTTCTTTCTCAACCTCTTCATCTTTCTTCTTCGTCTCATCATCAACATTTGTTTCCTTCACAATCTCTACAACTTCTTTTTCTTTCTCAATTGTTCTCGTTACATCCAGCTCATCGTCATCAGACACATGAAACTAGATTTCCTTATGACTCTCGGGCTCTAACTTAGATCCAGTATCATCACCATCATCATTAAGCACAAAATCAGTAAATGCACTTGTAGAAGATTCGTCATCATCGTCACCATCAACTAGTTTATCAATCTTATCCTCATGACAGTTTTCTTGAAGACCTTTTCTGCATATTTTCATGAGCCTCAACAAGCAAGCGTTTTCTTAATAAGAGTTAAACTTAGAAGAGTTGCTTCAGCTATTGCATCTCTTTCTCGATCATCTCCAGGAGGTGGAATAGATGGTGTACTTTGTTTCTTCCTTTTGATAGTAATTCTCCTTGAACTAGATTCTCCAGCAGTCTGCTTCCTCTTCTTCGGCTCCCGAGGACTAGCAGAAATGGTAGGCATACTAGGGGCTCTAGGTGTATTCCTATTCGTTCCTTCGGTAGAAACAACCGGTTGCGGTTGATTCATTGGAACGGCCAACTTGATAAACACCGTCTCATACTCCTTAAAATCATTCGTCTCTCTAATCTCCACAGTTAAGAGAGCATCCGGAATCAGTATCCCTCGAACTAAGACATTTCCTGTTGTATACACACTCACCAGAGGAACATCATCCTTGATAGAATGATAATCTTCTTCAAGCCTTTTGGGAATATTGGGAAATTTCTTCATTAGATCAGCAATAATCAACTTAATAAAACGAGGATACTGAATTGACTCCTTTTTCTAAAACACATTGTTCATAAAGTCCCACCAAAGAAGAGCAGCATAATCAACATGTGTTTGGTTGAGTACAGCATGTGATAACTGAAGAATGTTGATCTTTGTCTGATCATGGCCAGAAGTTCTTATTTTTAAGCAGCAGTTGAATACTTTGAACATAGTCTGCCATGGTTAAGCCAGATTCTTCTTGTAGAAAGCACTTACTTTGTCAACAACACCTTGATAACCGACTATGTTCATGAATGTTTCAATGGTAAATGAAGAGTCTCACAGAACATATCCATAGTGTATATGAATTGTTGAGTATCCAGCATGAACTTGATCGTATCCTCGGTATCTGGTACCTTGCTCACCGTCTGCCATAATTGTTGTAGGTATACAGCAGGGACATGAGCAGTTGCAGTTAGTTCGTGACTGAGACAATAATCAAGTAGTATTAACCCAACTATCTTGCATTTAGGAGAGCAAGGAATACTATGCAACACCACATAATTATTGCATCTCCCAATTGATTTGTATTGTGGAATAAGTTGAGCTGCTAGAATTATGTGTTGAGCCATGTGGAATACTGTATGATGACATGAAAATGAATAGTCTAGAATTAATATGGTATTGAAAAATTTGCACATATTTGACATGTTTTGTCTCTTTCCACTCTGTCTGTTTTATATGCCCTGACATTTTTTTTGAGCAATTTCTGATCATTTTCTTTCTCATGTGCCTATTCTTGCTTTTTCGGGCACATGCCATACGCTTTATTCTTTTAAACTCATTTTGTATGCTTTGTCAATTCTTTTTCGAGCATACTTTGATTTGCTTTTTCACTTATGGATTTTATCTCTCTTTCTGTTTGTTTTTCCTTACCAAAAATATTTTGTTAAAATGATACTCTTTCAAGAATAATAAAGATATACTCTGATTTATTTAACAACTTTTGACTTTTTAAGAAATCCAAGAGTATAACTTTGTATTCTTTAAAATCTTTTGTGAAAGAGTACCACTTGCTGACACAAAAATACAACTTTTTGATTTAGAATTTGAGATATTTTTCCAAAGCAAATTTGTTGATCCCAATAGAATTGATCTTTCTTAGCTTGTATAAGGCTAAGTTGTATTGAATAAATTCAAAACAACTATGATAGAAACTTTGATTGTGAATATCAAAGACTATGCGGAATCTAGTCAATGATACTAAGAAGAATTTTAATGAAACAGTAATGAATAAGATTAATAACAAAACAGATTACCAAACTTTCAGCCTCAATATAATACGAACACTCTTAATAGTGTTAGAGTTACAAAACCTTGAAGCTATATTGATATCAAAACAAACAATTTCTAGATATCTAACTCTATGCCCTAGGACCTCCTTTTAGACACCAAGGAGTCCTAACCGGCTTACAATATTTTCCTAAGTTATCATGATCTTCTAAACAAATAACTTATACGTATCTTTTACAAAAATATCTCATACGTATCATGATAAGTGCTTAATTACACATATCTTTTACCTCTAAAAACGAGCTTAAATGACCAAAAACAGACAAAAAATAAAAAACTGCCAAATAATGTCTTGTCAGCATTTGTATATTGTTCAGGAAGCTGGATTATAACAAAAAGACAGAAAACCAAGCCAAAATGCAGAGTCAATACAGAAGAATCAGCAGTCAAACCGGAGCCGGAACTGAAGAATACTATTGGATGCAATCTTAACCCATCTGATGGGCCGGGAAAGCCCAATAGTATAATTATGAAGACTGTGAAGACCAAATGGGCCCTCAATCAATTTCAACAGCCCATTTGTGTGCAATTGACAAAGACTGTGAAGACTTTGAAGGCCCAATCCTAGCCCAGTTACAGCCAATCTCAGCCATTGTACACACAAAACCCACTTCATAACCTTATTGGGCTTGAAAAAGCCCAATAACCAAACCTGTACCTTATTGGGCCCAAAACCCAAACCCAGTGGGCCCAATACAAGCCCAACACAAAACAAAAGCCCATTGATCCTTTTTACAAAACTTTAGGGACTAAAGTGATCATTTTTAAAAAGTGTTTTATAAAAGAAAAAGAGGCAAAAAGAGTCCAGGGACTGAAACTGCCAATTGGCATTTCTTTTACAATTTTAAAAGCCAAGGACTGTTTTTGCAATTTTTCAAACTTTCTTTATTCTTTTGTTATAAAAACCACAGGGACCATAAGTGTCACTTTCTAAACTCAGTTTATAACTGAATTTCGGTTTAAATGAAATGAAAATAGAAAGAAAGATGGAGGGCCAAAGTTGCATCTTCCCCATTCTTTTCTTTTAAACGCGAACCATAACTGTACCTCAACCCGTTTACCGCCAAAACCCAAACCGCCTCTCCCATGGTTTCTAGCTCGTCCCACCACCCCTAGTACACTTCCCAGCCTACCCCTCACCATTTCCCACCTCCCCATTACCCCTATAACTTTTCCAGATCATAATACACAAAAACCCGCACCCCCATCGATGGCTGAGAATGTTGTAAGGCCAATGGAAGGCTAGGATTGCTTGGGAAGTATTGTACACACACAGCAAACACAACCCAAGACAAAAGAATGCCTTTGGACTGCTATAAAAGAAAAAAGAGCAAGCCGAAGACCACACACCACTTTTACTATGTTTTTTTTAGTGTAATTTAAATTCAGTCTTTCTTTTAAGCATTTTAATGTAATTCAGCTTTACTTATAAGTTTTTGTTGTAAATTTTCTGTTTTTAATAAAAAAGGTTTAAAGTTCTTGACATTGTTATTATCAAAATTTAAAGTCTAAATCTCAGCTCTTTGATTGTGTTTTAAGTGTGTAAGAAGGTTTAATAATTGTTAAAAGTTACTTACAAGCTCATTACTTGGCCCTTTCTTCACTAAAAAAGATAAAAAAAACCCGAAATTATAAATTAAAGGGGTGTTTGGCACTATAGTTAAAATGGGTCGAATTGAGTTTTGTCATGGGTCAAAGGCACTCAGCCATTCTTGGCTGAGTGTGTAGGCCAATTTAAGCCATTTTACTCACAATTTTTAGTATAAAAATAAGTTTTGTGTGGTCTTTTACTTTCTGTCAAAGTACCATAAGCCAAACTAAGCTAAGCCACTTAAGCTGCTTAAGCAGCTTAAGCACACCTTGTTTGTGCTTATTTAAGTGATTACCTAGCCCCTTTTAACACCCTTTGTCCTGTCATTGTAATGTACCAAAGTGTAGTCAAGTGTGTGTGTATACCTAATTTGTGAAAAAAAAGCCATTTTTAAGTCCATAAATCAGCATGTTTAAATGCATTTTAATACCCCAAACTTTGGAAATAAGCTCATATGCCACCATTGTTTATCTGTTTGGATTTTGTTTTGGCTAAAAAGCACCAATGTGCTTATTTCAATAAGCCAAAATAAGCCCCTAGCTCACTGCACTTGCCTCCCCTGGTGCTGAGCACCAGGCTTTAGCTCAATTTTTCTAGCTTATTGAAAACTAAGCCCTAGGTTCTTAGTGTTTTTCCTTATAGCTTGTAGGTAGTTCTAGTAGGTTTAGCAGCTTATTTAATTTAGATTGCTTATTAGATTAGCTTAAATTAGGCTCAAAGTAGGTACTTTTCTGTTTTTCTTTTAAATCTGTTAACCTAGCTTATCTCATTTCCAGCTTATTTTAGGGCTTATTCTAGAAACCTTAGCTTATTTAGGACTCCCCTTTGCCTTATTAACTGTCCCCCATAGTTGTTTTGGGAAATAAGCCCTTGTGAGCTTATTGGGATAAGCCAAAAAGGCCCTTAAGCCCCTGTTTGTTTCTCCCCTGGTGCTGAGCACCAAAAGTAGCCCCACATTTCTAGCTTATTTGCCATTAAGCATTAGGATTTTAGTGCTTTTTCTTTTAGCTTATAGGTAGGTGTATTAGGTTTAGCAGCTTATTTCAATTAGATTGCTTATTAGAGTAGCTTAATTGTAGCTTAAAAGTAGTGTTTTTCTGTTTTTATTTTCATTTTCAGTTTTAGCTTATTTCACTTTAGCTTATTTTAGGGCTTAAGCTTATAGGTTTTAGCTCATCTTAGTTCCCTTAGCTTAATTTTCATATTAACTTAAGTAACTTGCTTATTGTGTGCTTAAAAACTGAAAAAGAAAAGAGAAAAAAGGCCAATAAGCTCTTTGAGCTTTTTAAGTTTCTGTCAGCCCATAAGCTCACTTTTCTGGCTTATTGTGAGCCTTTCAGCCTCTAGTCCTTTTATAAAAAATGATAAGCTCAAGCCCCTTAATAAGTTTGCTTTTATAAGTTTTCAAAAATAAGCTGTTGGGACCCACTTTGTAATCGGGGTCATTCTCAGGGACCATTTGTGTAATTTCCTCTTTTCTTGTTAACTTTGTTAGTCCTTAGGTTAGTCACCCTGTTACTTCGTTTGTCCTTGTTGCTTTTCACTGTTAGTCCTTTAGTTTAACAGCCATTAGACTTTTAGTTAATTAAATAATTAATTTAGGTTTAAATCTAATTAGTTTAATTACTTTTATTTAAATCAGTAAAATTTGGGCATTTTTATATTTTTAGAATTGTTAACTTTTTCTTTATTTAATTTTATTTTTTTAGAATTTTTATAACTTTTATTTTTTGTCTTTTTCTATTTTCTTAGTTTTAATTAGTTTTTAATCTTTAAAAATTTATAAA
>BQNB010096958.1:7577-25500 GCA_026074375.1 Tanacetum coccineum | reverse complement strand
TTAAAGGACAAAATGAGATAAGACAACTTAAACCAATTAATCAACAAGCTTCACGGTAACTCTTTAAAAGAAAAACGCACAAATGAGCGGAGGAGTTGGAAAGCGCGAAGCTATTTAAAACCTATCTCCTTTAGGGTCGTAGTTCTTCGGAACAACCCGCCTTATACCCATCTTGTAGTTTGTTAATCAATTAAAGGTGAGCCGTACCTCGCAAGTGACACAAAAGGCAGGTTTTAATCTTTGATTCGTGAACTTATTATGATAATGCTTCAGTGGAAAGCATTATATTGATGATGAATTGTTTATCTTTATTTAGGACAATGTTTTTATTTTTTTAATTTTTCTTGTTTTTATATAGTAATAAAAGAAAAATGAAAAATATTTTTGTATATATATTTTTTATTTTATTTTTTATACTAATAATAAGAAAATATTCACAAACAGAAAACAATAACTTCACGAGGAAGGGTCTTCAAGTCACTAATCGTCAAACCGTAACGATATTGTCGCAACACACCTCCCCGGCAGCGGCGCCAAAATAATGGTTGTAAATTAGACCCTTACTATATATATAAATATAAATAAATATATAAATATAATAATGAGAATCAAAACTATCAATCAAATGTATTAAACCGGGAAGCACGCGATTCCCAGATCGTTATGTCCTGACGAGGCGTGAAATTGACGGTTACATATTTGGTTTGACAAGTGGATGCTTGAATAAAGAAGGATTTGATTGGGTTTTTTAAAACTACAGGAAATTACAAAAATTTAAACTAAGATATACTTAAAACTACGGGAAAATCATAAAAAGGCATAAAAGGAAAACCTACGTCTAAGGGAACATAATTATAAAGGAACTTAAAGTTAAAACGCGAAAACGAGAACCGGACTTTAAAAAACGAAAGCGCCTTAAAACCTAAATTATCAAATTTTAACCCTAAAGTGATTTTTATTACTTTTAATTAATCCTAAATGACTAAAAAGTAAGAATAAAGAAAACTAGATCAAAAACGAAGGCATTTAAAGCTAAAAACGCGAAGAAAACAAAAACGGGACTTTAAATCCGTTCTTTAGAAAACCAAATTTTATAAAATTAACCCTACGGATGCAAATTTATTTTTCCTAGGTCCTACATGATAAAAGATTTTTTTTTAAAAAAGAATATTATTTTTTTGACTTTTATTTTATTTATTATGATTTAAAAATAGTTTTATAAAGGGAAAATGATTAAAAATAGCAAAACAATATATTAAAATCTGAAAAAATTACCAAAAATACTTTAAAGTATGCTAATTCTAGGAAAAATGCTAACTTTGAAAAAGGGCTTATAAATAAGCCAGAAATAAGCAATAAAGGGTTGAACACTAAAAGGCCAATATGTGTATAAAAGAAAAGTGTTGTAAAGGTTTAACTGAAAAAGACCTAAGGGCGAGTGTTAAGTGTGTGTGTGTGCTGTTAAGAGTGAGGTCGTAGGTTCGACTCCTGGACCTTACTCTTTTTTAATTTGCTACAGTAACTTTTATTTTTAAATCTTTTTACACACACTTATTAAGCACATGGAAATAAGCCTTTTTTTAAACTACAACTTTTTGTGAAAACCAAGGGATAAGCTGAAAAAGCATAAATGGGCTGACAGATCACTTATATAAACTAAGACATTAAAGGGCTAAATAATTTGGCTTTAAAAGAGCAAATAAGCAACTGAATAAGTTAAATAAGCAAACATAGATACTGAGCAACATCTAATAAGCATAAGGAACACAAATAAGCCAAGATAATTCATCAGAAAAGCTTGAAAAGTATATAAGCACTTAGGACAAATGGGCACAAACTGAAATTTGCAAATAAGCCACAATAAGCTAGACTCTAACCAAATAAGCTACTAGGGCATAAAACTAACCTAAATAAGCTAACCTAATCTAAATGAAACATTCCTAATGGCTGAAATGCTTAAAATAAGCAAATAAGCTCTTTGGGCTAAATTTCCATACCAAAACCTTGGGGGTCACCTTTGGACTTAAAATTAAGTATCCAATCAGAACCTTATGGCAAAAAGGCTTATATGAGCTTAAAGTATAGCTTAAGGACTATCTAAAATAGCAAAGAAAAATTGATTTGAAAATCATTTAAGCTATTTAAAAGGTAAAAGAAAAGTGATGAATCCACTAAGCAGCTACTGACTTGTTTTTGAAAGGACAAAAGTGGCTAAATGCAGCCTAGGTTTTAAGCTAGAAAAAGGACTTAAAAAGCTTAAGTAAGCTACAATAGATGAAGTAAGTCACCTAATGAGCTTATAACCTAAAAACCATGGCTTAACACTAAAGGGACCTTACTGAAATAAGCTGCTAAATTTTGGCTATTTAGAAACTAGGAAAAAAAAACTTTGACAGATTTATAAAATACCAATGAACACTTAAACTTCAAAGATCCTACTGCATTTGACTTTAAAAGGGAACATAAACTAAGCCTACAATCAACTTTTTTAAAACACAAATCAAATTAAAAAAGTTTAAGAATATAAAAAACACAGATTTAGACAGTTATTAGAAAAGACATTAAAACTTATATTTAACTTTTAGAAAACTTTAAAAACAGACTTAAATAACTTAAATTTGACTGTTGAATTTGGCCTAATGACCCAAATGGCTTTAAGAACATTTTTGACCCATTTTGTACCCTTAACCCAAACACTCCTTTAAAATAAGGAAACCAAATTTTAAACTGAAACAAACTTTGAAAAGCTATAAAAACTTAAAGCAGATTAAGCTGATGATATTTTAAGAACAAATGAGCAATTTGACTTTAAAATTAAGCACTTATCCAATAAGCACAAGCTTATTGGACTTTTGACAGATTTAAAAGATTACAAGTAAAATGAAATAATTAAACTAATACCCTACTTTTTAAACTTTGAATAGCAATAATAAGATAACATAAGCAGTTTTAAGCTAACAACAAACTCAAATAAGCAGTTTAATAAACTATAAGCTAAAAAGTGCAAAAATGTAAAATAGAAACTTACCAATGGTCCTTAGCTTCTTTAGATGACTTTACCCCTAAGCCATCCATGTTTTCTTATTCATCCAAATAGCTGCCTTGAACCAATGAACCATAAACATGAACCACTTTCCATACCAGCTTTTAAATCAAAACAGAAGCTCAAACAAGAGAATTTGCAAGTATTGATGAGACTTGTGAGAGCTTAATAACAACAAAGGTACATAAACTTATAAAAACAGAATTTTAGGACATAAACTCAATTTTCATTAACTTTCAAACACAAACAGATTACAATACTTTAAAAAAGAAAATTACATGAATTTAAATGACAAATAAAAGTAATTTTTTATCCTCTCCTCATCTCCACCCTTGACTCTGTCTTCTTCTACTTTTATAGGCTTTGTGTTCAAGCCTTTGTGTGCTTGTTATGTTTGTGCTGTGAGAGAGAACCAAATTTCATCCTGGCCTTCTATTTTGCCTTGGTGCCGAAGAACTTAATCCAAACCCTCCATTTCTTGTCTCATTACTTCAATGAATAGGGACATTGGGGATTTCCAACATGTACATGAGCCCATGTGGGGGGCGGGGTTGAGGTTTTTGGCATGGGGGTAAAGGCTCTTGTCTTGTAGTTGCAGGGTAAAAAGGTAAACGACAATGAATAGTTATAGGGGTTTTGGGCGGGAAAACTTGTTAACTTTGTTTAGGATTAAACAGGGTGAAGGTTTGGTGAAATGGCAAGTAAAGTCCTTCTGTTTGTATGTTGGTATTGCAAGGGCAGTCCTTGTGGTGTTGAAAGTTTAGAGAAGTTGGCAAAAAAGGTCCCTGAGGAAAAAAAACTCATCTCACGAAAGTGAGTATTTCAATTACCTCTAAAATCTACCATACTTGTCCTAAGCATAGCTAGGAATGGGGTGACTTAGTCAGTCCATTGACTACACCCAAATCGCATCGTATCCACTACTCACACTTGGTAACTTGACAACAATATCCTTAGTTATCCTTTCCCACTTCTACTCGGGTAACTCAGGTTGTAGCAACAATCCTGAAGACCCTTGATACTCAACTTCCACTTCCGAATACGCTAAATACTTACTACCGCAACTAGCTATATCCTTCTTCATACTCAGCCATCGATTAGTTAACCTAAAACCACACAACATCGTATCCGCTCCAGGATGGATAGAATACTTTGTCGTATACGCCTCTTCAATAGCCAAGGTCCTTACATCTCTCCAAATGGAGGTCCGAACCTTGTCTAACCAATATGAACCACTCTCTATCTCTTTTCACACTCGTTGGTCCAAGCCACGCAACATCTTATGTTGACGCGTTCTTTGCTTTGGACATCTTATCTTATGCCACCAACATCCTTTTCTCAAACCTAGATCGGATCATCGTACATCTATCTCGAACTCATTCTTGGCTTCACTCCTTCTTCCTACTCCACGGTACAACATCTACATTTGCCTTTCCCAGATGGTACTTGGCCTCGAAATCAAACTCACTAAATAACATCCATCCATCATCTTTGCCTCATGTTCAATCCTTCCGATTGAAAGTGTGTTGGAGACATTCATGATCCGTATAGATTACTCTCCATGTCTCGTTCACTTAATGCCTCTAGCATTATAAGGCAAAACCTACCACGTTAGCCATGCAATCCTTCATAAGAACCTTCAGTTGTCGCGACGTACAAGCAATCACCTTCTCCCTTTTCCAAGCATGCTTCCAAATCCTTGCTTCGCGCGTCATAATATACTACGAAATCGTCTGCTCCTTCCGGCAATGCCAAGATCGGCTCATTACCCATTTGATTCCTTCCACATCTAGATAGCTTCCTCTTTGCTCCGCTTCCACGTTGTTGGAAAACTTCACGTACATCTTCTCTTCCTTCAGTGACTCCACGATCATCTTCACGTGCGACTCGTACTCCTCCTTAGACTTCGGGTCGGTTTAAAATATCGTCTGTATATATACGTTAACTAGCTTGTCTATATACGGCCATGCACACCCGGCTCATTAACTCCATGAAAACCGCTGGTGCATTGGTTAACCCAAAAGGCATAGCCGTAAACTTCAACGTGTCCATTACGCATCCTAAAAACAGTCTTAGCTACGTCATCCCCGTGCACCCTCCATTGGTGACATCACATACGAATTTTCTATCTCACTCTTCTCGAGATAATCTATGCACATTCCAAACTACCCACCTTTCTTCCTACCAAGCAATACAGACGCTTCCCACAACAAGTTACCATTCGAACCAACCCTCACCTTGCAACTCCTGCAATCATTCCACACCTCTTGCCTTTCTAAAGACGTCAAACGACACGAGCCTTCGCAAATCGGCGTCGCTCCTTGTACTAATTCCATACGAAATCCTATTCTACGACGAGGGGTAAAACCTACTAATTCCTTAGGAACACTTTAGAGGGCTCACATACTACAAAGATATCACATAATCTCAACTCATCTTCCTTGGTACTCCTACGAGACCTCGTATCCTCTTTAGTTCGTTTTCTCCACGAACCTTAAGCACTCTCCAAATTACCAAGGCATTTTAACTACCTTCTCGTGGCATACCATCTCAGCCTTATGTCTCAACAACCAATTCTCTCCTACGACTACATCAACACTCTCATAACTAAGAGGTACTAAATCAAAAGTAAAATGAGAACTCTCTAATTCCAACTTAGGATTGCGAATAATTCCATTCGCTTCGCTACCATCAATGGCACAACCCAGAAGATACGTCCTAACATCAACTCTAGCACTACGCCATGAGGAAATTTCAAACTTTACATGCACCAATTGGTATGGACCCAAAAATCACATGATTCCAAAAAGAAAAAAAAATCAACCGAATGTAAACGTCGACAAGAAGAACGAACCTCCGACCTAACAGACGCATCAACGATTGCTAGAAACACCTCCCACGAATAATACCAGGTACCACAACCCATTAATTAAAAGATTAAGTACCTTTGTACCAAAACTGATTTTTACCCAAGGAAACTTTCCCTCATAACCTTTTACCAATCATTTTAAAACAATTGAATCACCTTAGTTAATAATGCAAATAATTTTAAGTGTAAAAATAAATTTAAATACCATTTTCATAAACTTATTTTAATTATGGTTTTCATAAAAGAAATCAAAAGATGATTTTGAAAAAAAATGTGTTGCATTTTATTTATATAATTGATTTTTAAGAGAGGTTTTTAAGACCTAAACAATATGGTATCGACTACAACAAACTTACTTTCAAATGGAATTTATGACTCACAACAAAAAAAACATCATGATAGCAAAATAGACTCCAAAATACTAAGAATTCCCATACCAGAATATAATTTTACTTGAAAATGAACACGTACAAAACTCATGCAACAAACAAACATGAAGGGACTCATCCAAACCAACGGTCTTAGAATCAAACCAAAAAGTATCTCACCTTTTGACAAAGAAAACAATCAAAAATGCAAAAACGTGAGAACATAGAACACTCAGTTCTATGATAACACCCTAGAATACCAACACGAGCGTTGGATATCTCAACGAACAACGAGCTAACGAACCAACTTAAGAATCGCACCAACAATATCAACAGGTATCCCGATGTATACACGCAACGTGATAATAAAGGGAACCTTACCATCTACGCAACCCAACCTAATATAATCGCCCAATCGGTTAAGAGAGGAATTATCTAACCATACAACCATCCTCGACAGGATCTCACATCACATCTACACTACCATCTACACCTACAGACTTACATCCTTACATAATACATATACGCAACAATGATCAATGCAATCAAAGTTACAAGTCCACATGTGTGTTGCTTTATAATTTATTTCGCGGGGACAATAATTATAATTGCACTTTTTTGCACACGTGAACTTACTTCCAAGACCACACATCTTAATGATCACACAGCATCTATCCACCTAGCACTTAATAATAATCCAAATATAACTCCAACATGATAAATCATCTAACGAACATAAATCCCAATCGACAAACTAAACAGAAGTCACATCGTGACTAAAATAATCCAAGCAATCCTCGATTATAGCAAGCATCGACGTAGAAAAACAAAATAAACTATTTGTGGCTCGCTTGGGTTTGACTTTTGTTTTCTCTAACAAAAAGTCACCCAACTCCGCGGGTCCAGTGGGGTAAACAATCTTCCAACAATATCCCTTAAGGATAGGGGGACGCATGACTAAACTAATCACGAAGGGGTATATATACGTAATTAGATCCCCATAATAAAAAGGTATATATATTATATTATATAGTAGTAATTCAAAATAGGAAGAATTTCAAAGCTTTTAGGTAGCGAGAACATACGACATATATGTACACAATCACTTATGCTCTAAAATGCAACTATATGAGGGACCCTTAAGCTATAGTCTACCTATGAAGACTCTTCTTAATATCAACAAGAATCATACCACATAAGTCACATTGGCAACCCACCACATATAAAAACTCAAAATTTCAAAGAAAATCACACATTTCATATCATAAAAAAAATCGAACAAATCCAATATTCAAAATAGCATACCTAACATAATTCAAACCAATACGAACCAATTCAAAAGAAAATCCTAAGGTCTTAGAGTTCATAACGAGACGAAACTAAGCACAACTCAAATTCTATTACTACTACCAGTATCCCCCAACTCATAGTCTTTAGGAACACTCCCTGCCGTTGATTTTAAAGCCGAATCATCATCATCTGACACATCATATTCTACTTGTTCCCAATATATCATCATCCTTTCAATTTCTTTCTCTTTATCAGTTAGCTGGTACTCATGAAACTACCCGGGGTATCCTAGTAACACCCTGTCTTTGTCACAGGATAAAACAAGCTGTTACTATTTTCATCCGACCTTCTTTCCCTCTACTAATTCTATAGTCAATCTTTCTTCCACTTTGCATGGGTACATAGTAATTGGTATGCGGATCTTGCGGCTAATCCGGCTTACCCATGCCCGTGTCCCTGGTTTGTAATATATTCCTTACGTCTTGTCGCAATGGCGACTCCCATACGAAACTTCTTAGGAAGAAAAGAAGACATAGCTAATTTAACAAGAAATAAGGCACACTATATCAGGTAAAGGCAATCAAAATAGCTAAAGAAAATCAACAAAACTAAGAAATAAAATCATACAGTTAAGGGGAAAAACGTATACTAGATATACTACTAAACGCTTAAGCCCTGACATGTATCTACGTAAAGGACTCCTAGGTTATAGTCTAGGCTCAACCACCTACTTTTCTATAACCTAGGAGTCCTTCACGTTTAAAAGATTTTTTTTTACCAAAATTTTGGGGTCTCAGGGCTTAAGCGTTTAGTAGTATATCTAGTATACGTTTTTCCCCTTAATTGTATGATTTTATTTCTTAGTTTTGTTGATTTTCTTTAGCTATTTTGATTGCCTTTACCTGATATAGTGTGCCTTATTTCTTGTTAAATTAGCTATGTCTCCTTCTCTTCCTAAGAAGTTTCGTATGGGAGTCGCCATTGCGACATGACGTAAGGGATGTTATAAACCAGGGACACGGGCATGGGTAAGCCAGATTAGCCGCAAGATCCGCATACCAATTGATATGTACCCATGCAAAGTGGAAGAAAGATTGACTATAAAATTAGTAGAGGGAAGAGAGGTGGAGAAAATAGTGACAACTATGACAAAGAACGGGGTGGTTACTAGATACCCCGAGAAGTTTCATGAGTACCAGCTAACTGATAAAGAGAAAGAAATTGGAAAGGTGGATGATATACTGGGAACAACTAGAATATGAAGGTGTCATATGTAGATGATCGGATTAAAATCAACGCAGGAGTGTGCCTAAAGACTATGAGTTGGGGGATACTGGTAGTGGTAATAAAATTTGAGTTGTGCTTAGTTTTGTCTCGTTATGAACTCTAAGACCTTAGGATTTTCTTTTGAATTGGTTCGTCTTGGTTTGAATTATGTTAGGTATGTTATTTTGAATATTGGATTGTTCGATTTATTTTATGAAAAAAAAAAAATGAAATGTGTGGTTTTTCCTTTGAAATTTTTGAGTTTTATATGTTGGTGGGTTGGCCAATGTGACATTATGTGGTATTGATTCTTGTTGATATTTAGAAGTGTCTTCATAGGAGGGAGACCTGTCACACCCCGCCAAGGTGGAAACACGAGGCGTAACATCATGGATATCATCACAACACAATGGTGTCAACAATAGAGAAACACTAAATGCATAACTAAGGAATAAAGACACAATGTGTCATGACAATAAACCCGAAAAAAGCAAATGAACTACATCATTGTATTAATGAAAAAGGTTCTCCCCAATACAAAGAACAATATCTCAACGAACCTAATAAAATCAAATAACATTCGACCATAAATCCATGCAACAAACATAAACAAAACTCAGGGGAAGCCGGGGGAACATCCATGCAATCCTAGAAGGTCGTTCTGCCACTTCTCTTAACAACCCAATATTCTCAAATGAAGCTCACCTGAATTTGAGCTTAAATACGTCAACACAATGGTTGGTGAGAGTCATAGGTTTAAGACACGATATAAAATTCAAACCACACATTACTGTGATAATAAAAAGAACATTGCAGGACAATAAATGAACTATCATACAGGCTAGCATGCACAACCAATCCAATACAATCCAATTACACGATTTCCCAGTAACGATTTATAAGACGTCTCAATCGTACCAAGGTCCCTATGGTTACCCCCTTAGCCCCGGCCGTGGATACTCTCAAAGTAACCATCCTGCCCGCTAGGCCATAGTACCTTCCACTAAACAGGCCATGGATACCCGTAGGTGATCCCCCCTGACTTAGTTCACAATTCTTAATATCACAGCACAAAACATGTAGCACACAAACATATAATAGTCACGTATAGTCCATGCATCTTTGACAACACATTATCACAGTAATCAAAACATTTCCAAATACTTTGCATCATTTCCACCCCAATAAAATCATAAGAAAAGAGGGGCTATGAAACTCACCTTTGCTTAGCTTTCCAAAAGATTCCAACAAAAAGCTTCACAAACAACTTCACGAATGATCTAATCAAATAAGCACACAATAAGTTACCATCAATTAGGTATTCTACCCAATATGATGTAACCTCAACTATGATGGATATCTAAGCTATCTACCATAGTTCTATACTTGATTTAACCCTTTTTCAACTCCTACATATGCCATTTACACTTCAATGCTACACTTTAAATTTTCTAGTTTTGAGCAGAATTTTATACTCAGTTACGCGTCCTAAACGTACCACTTAAACACTTCTATAATTCAAACCAAAATTTACCATGCTACATATATGTATTATGAACCACTCATAGCTCTCCCATAGCCATTACCCTTTTACAAATACCCTTTAGAAACTCATTAGTCCAAAGTGTTTGGAATCCGCCCAGAATACGACCTCCTAAAAGTATGACACTAGATGACCACTTTAGACCTCATTATAGGTAATAGAAAAAATTCAACGGTCACACAAAATAAATGAATCTAACTTCCAGGTGATTAAGCCTATCTAACTAGATTCTAGAGTAAATTTTTAGAAAAATCAAACAAAACTTAAATAATAAGAACTAGCAAGAATGGTAAATCTAATACATCTGTATTAGAAGAACCTACGCTTTGAGCTGGAAACCCTGTCAAGGAGATTCTTTGAATCTACCTGATCACACAGGTATAGTATTTATACTATAAAACAGGAAACCGGAGGTTAATGCAACCGAACTCAAGATGAATGACAAAGACATATTCATCTTTTATTGCTAATTGTCTTATTTTAGGATTAGACAACGGTGTTGCAGCCTCATTCCAGCGAAGTCGGATTCATAAACCACATGCTTATACTTAAGCCTTCAAAGTCAATCATTCAGCGTAAAGATAGTTGATTCTAAACTTCCCCACCATCAAAGAGCCTCAAAGTCAAATAAAGAATCGTTTATTGGGGAAGATTGTTAGACCTATAATCATATATGTCAAACAAGAATGTATCAAGTATGAGCATGTTGGTCAAGAGCACAAGATAATTAAGAATGTCAAATCAAGATGATTCAAGTCAAGGAGATGATGCAAGATAAAGATCTCAAGAACTCAATAGTCAAAAGATAAAGGCTCAAGATCAATATCACAAAGCATGAATTAACAAAGCCATTACAAATAAGACAAGACCAAAGAAGGCAAAGCTCAAACATCATACCGTCAATGTTGGGGAGATCAAAGAAGACCTCAACATTGGGGGAGATTGTTAGCCTTAATTTTATTAAGTCAAACAAGAAATTTATCAGTCTTATAAAGTCAAATAGGTCTTGTAATGTAATAGGCTAGTCGGGTATTAACGGGCTTGGATATTAATCTAATATTGTTTATGATTCGGGTTCAAAGCCCAAGTTAAGCCAAGCCCGGCCCATTAAGAAAGCCCCAGTGCCAAGTAATAGGCTAAAGGTATAAAAGAAACCCTCTCTACACATGAAGAGAGTGCTGGTTGCATTTGCTCTCATTTGTAACTCACCACTTTTTCTATCTAAATCTAATATTCCAAGTTCATCCATTTTCCTCTTTTTTCTTCTTTTATTATTTTTGGCTTATTTAAGCTTATTTGGGTTTGCTTATCAAGTTGTGTATGGATTATTAGTGGGATAACACAAGGTCCAACAGAGACTTCTTTAGCGTGAACCCATAACACTTTACCTTGAGTTATAATTTTAAACGAATCAAAAATATTCTCTACTAACTTCGTTTTGATACATAATATTTTATTGTTAAAGCAACCTTCATCCTGATCTTCAACATGCAGTAAATCTCCCCATTTAGAGACAATTTTATTAAAAGTAATTTTAGTCTCCACCCATGTGATTCTCTCATCTATGTGAAACAAATTTGAAGCTTGTTCTAACTGAGAAAACCATAAACCTATGCCCACATTAGCCTTGAACTTCTCTTTTGATGCGTTTGTCTGCTATTAAACACATACCCACGCGACTACACTTTCTCCTTCGATGCTTTCACTATTAAGAGACCTTCTTTATAACGCGTTTATATCAGTCATAAGACATGTAGTGATATTGTTTTTGAGATACCTATTTTGATGGAATTTTTTATAAAAGGGATATCCTGGCCAAACTAGCCAAAATTTTTGGTATATTGAGAAGTGTCGAAACATCGAATTTTGCTGAATAAAGTTATCAGCGTCTTGTTTAGAACTGGTTTATCATCAAAGATATATTATCATTGATGTTTTTTATGATGACGATATGTTTGTTGCAGTTTTTTAAGGTCTTAAATTATATATTGTAACATCCGGCAATTTTCGGAACTTTTAATAACTATTTTACCCTTTGACTTTTCGAGTCTGACTTGACTTTTTGACTTTTGGTCTTTTATTGTCACATAAAAGCGATTACCGCGTAACTGGTACGAATTTTCGGAACATATTTCAATAATAAATCATATTTATTATTACACACCTCGAGTACAAAGTTATTTTTAGCTTATATGATTTGAAAACGAAAAAGATATATATTAATTCATAGTTGACTTATCAAAAACGACCAGCTAAACCACGTTTTCACGATTCGAACTCTGAATCAATTTGATGTAAAACGACATTCTGGACAACTTTTTAGTTTTACCCGAGACATGAAAACAAGCATAAAAAGACCAAAACAGCCTCGCAAAATTTTGAACCGCGCACACGACGCGCGCAGACATGAAAATAATTAAATTATATTTAATTATCACTTTTTATTAAATAAAAATATTTAATAAATTATTTATCATTTTATTCAGTAACGTTTGTTAAAAACGCAAATATTCAAGTAAAAGATCATTTTACGGACAAAGTTTATCAGTAATGCACAAATAAATAATAAACGTTTTAAATAAATTGATAAAACGTTTATGAAAATTAGTCGAGTGAATACTCATTTTCGTTGGAAAAATGATTTGGAAAACAATGGCGCAAGTTTCGGGACTCGAATCGACCGTTAACTAGTTCAAACAAGCCCCGAACCGATAGTTATCAAAACTATAATAAAACTTACACAATTGACCCTAGACTTTGTTACACTTTCTATTTTCAATTTTAAACTTTTATATATATAAAAGTTTTACATTTTTATTCATTTAACACAAAAATTAACACACACATTACACATAAACACTCTCTCCGTCTCCCTCATTTCCGGCCACCTCCTCCGGCCAGCCGCCGCCGGCGGAAAACTTTTCCGGCGGACTTTTCCGGCCGAATCCAAAAATGATCCCCATCACCCGATCTATCCGATCCCCACACCCACTCGCGGTCACGCGCCGCCCACCCCTCCACCACCACTCAGCCGCCGCTGCCTCCTTCATAACGCCACCTACACCACCACTGCTGCCGCTCCACCCTCGTCACATCATCATCCTCATCCACCGACAGCACCATCATCACCGCCGCGACCAACCACACCGACGCCACCACCACCGTACGGCCACCCACAAGGGTGCGTTGGGTTTAATGTCACCCAAAAAGGGTACGTTTGGCTGTGATAAAGGCACCGAGGGTGCAATCTGGTTTAAACAGCACCACACAAGGGTGCGTTGGTTTGACTGTCGCACCATCAACGGTGCGTTTGGTTGATCTCATCACCACCAAAGGGTGTGTTTTCATCAGAATAGGGTGCGTTTGGATATGATATGCACCGAAGAGGGTGCGGTTTGGTTGTGGGTTCATAACACCAAAGAGGGTGCGTTGGTTTTGGTAATCAGCCGAGGGTGCATTGGATTTAGCACCAGCCGAGGTTGCGGTTGGTTTTGTTAAAACGCAACAGGGTGCGTTTGGTTTGTGATAGAAACACCTTTAGGGTGCATTTAGGATAGCAGAATCACGGTTAGGTTACGTTTGGTTTAGCGACACAACAAGGGTGCGTTTGGTTATTATGAATCGACAATAAATATATCGTAAAATATTATAAATATGAAAACCGGATATATATTGGTGGTTTAAATTGGTTAAATAAATGTAATATTTATTATTTGGTTTAGTTTAAATATATATATATATATATATATAATATATATATATATAAATATATATATATATAGTATATATATATTAATATATATAATATATTAAATATATAATATAAAATAACGGCGCGAGTAAATTGCAAAACGGATTGTTGAAAAAGGATGTAGGTTATATATAGCTTTAAGATTGTGTTAAATTATAACTATAACAATAACCCTACAAGCGAGACTGAAAACTATACATTACAATGAGACAATTATTTTAGAGCACACCCGATCGAGGAAACGAAATATAAATTCAAAAAAATATTATTTGATAATTTTATAAGTGTCAGCTAGAAGATAATATAATAAGTGATGAAAAGCTTTATAAACATCGTTTACCTTAAATTAGTAAACTTAAAACGTACGATTCTAGTTTATACGCAATAACTATTTTATTTAAGTTAAGAGGTTGATTTCAGAAAACGGTCAAACTAATTGGTTAATTATTCTACTCACACTATTTCTTAGAATAATACTTGCAAAGTATTAAACATTTCATATAAATCCTTTGGATTGTTTTTCTTATTATATAATTCGCAAATCTGAAATTTATTACTTATTCAAATTTCATATATAATGAAATACGTTAATATCTTTACATACTTTGCGTTTGCTTTTCGATTTATTTTATTTAACCAATCACCAAACGCTTACGACTTGAAACCTAAATCTTTATCAACGTGTCGCGTTGACATAATCATTCATCGGAAAACCCAAATGAATCATCGTAGGCTAGTGGGTCATATCCGTAAGATATTGCAACATCTTAATCTGGCCGCATCGTTCCGTTTGTGTTGTGCATATTAATCCTAGCTGTCAATCATCCTTCTCATCCGAGTGTGGTTTTACATATATTTTTGGGGTGAGAACATGCTTGTTTACAAATGCATTTACATGGTTGATTACAAATTGGTTTACATTACCATTTTACAACTATGTGATACATTACTATCTGACTTCATATTTGTCACGAAATGCATATTTTAACTTTTGAAAAAGCATTACGGATTAGCTTAAGCTGATTGAATTGATGGCAAAAACGGTACTCTCTGTTCTGTCCCGGAAATTGTTCTAGAGGGACACGACAGGTAAAGAGTATATATTCTTTAAATCACTGCCCGGGTGTTCTTGGAGGGGACACCTGTGATGGGTATATATATAAGTCTACTTCACAGCTGTCATAAACTGTAAATCACTTGTGGAGGGTGAGCGGATATGTATATGAAATAGATCTATTCGGTTAATCCCCAGTTTCGGTGATAGCTATCACTGGAAAAATGAATCGTTATAGCAATGGTTGTCCGCGGGATTGGCGAATGTTATAAAATAGATCTATTCGGGATTGACAATCCCCGTTCGGGTGATTAGCTATTACTGGGCAAACAAACGTTATAACATGTCGGATTACGATTGGTTGGGCCTACAGGGCCCACAATAGTTACATATGAACTCTTACTGTTATATTAGTGCATCGGTTTCATGAACTTGAAGTAATCATAATCAAGGTTTATTACACACAAGGATGTTTACGTTGCCTTGAATAAAGTGGCAATACATACTTGGAACAATGGAGATCCAACTTTTATACTTATACTTTTGTGACTATTTAAGGGTTGAAATAGTCAGGCATATTTTACAACTATTTGATTTCTATAAATCATACATACATTTTGGAAGGACATTTAAGAAGATTAAAGGTCATACCACATTTCTACAGAACATTTTGTTCAACATTTGTATTTAAAAAACCAAAGAACTCACCAACTTATTCATGTTGACAACTTGTTAAGCATGGTTTTTCTCCAGGTGAATTAGAATCTTGGCCTATTCGAATGTGCAATGGAGTCTAACTGAAAAATTTCAATCTGGATTTCTACGATACATACAAGTATCAAATCTCGTGTGTTAAATTTCAAGCTTTCATTATGATGCAATTATGGACAACATTATATCGATTCAAGAAGAATCAACGAGATACTTTACAAAAACAGCACATTTTTAGAAGGTCGTCACTTGTATCTAGCGCTGTGTATTATGAAGTAACGCCCCTGGAGATATTTCCGCTGCGATACATTTTTGGGGGTGTTAAATATATTATGCCCGTATCTCAGTTCCACTTATCCCAAGTTTTAAGTAGCTCTATTGCATTATAATCTCAAGCTACTGTATAGTCAAACGGAAGTTATAAAGCTTATAATATATTTTGGTGCAATTGAGTCTTTGAGTAACAAATGTACGCTTATTGACGCATGAACCTTATCTTTACTAACTATTACTAATTTTCTTATGTTAAGTTGCTTACCATGTTGTTTATTTGTGCTCAATAATGTAATTTTAACTTTAGTTCAACATGTTCTCATAGTACTATACTTCTTCATATGTATATTTTGCTTGATACATAATATTCATTTTAGGAAAATAAAGTTGACTTGGTAGCTTTAGCAAGTGGTGCGATGGTGAGTTAATGGTATGTTGGTCAAAACTGGGGTACACGGGTCATACTAGGTAACGGATCAAAACACATTTGTTAAACATGTCTGAAATTGAAATGTTTTTTTAACGGCTTCAGACCGAGTTCGGTCACATTCAGGTGTGTTATTGGGTACATTTTTGCAATTAATTCTTCTTAAACATTGATGAAGTATGATCTTGATACAAATTTGTAACTGAAACATGACTCTATACTACGTTTATCTGCTAATCGATATTTTCTTTCTTAGAGGGTAAAAGTGTTTAAGGACCATGCTTTTAAACAATGTCCATATGTGCTGTAACCCAACCTGTGTGACCTGTACCCTTTTATTTTTCTCATCAAAATGTCTGGCAAACAAAACCCTTTTTAAAATCCTCTTTTTTTAGATTAACAGAATGAATTCTGCATCTATTTTAGATTAACAAATTATGCTTATAAATATCTATGTATTACTTACATATCGAATGACCTTGAATTTTGCAGTCACTTTGCGTGAGGTTGCGGCTTTGTTTGAGCTATTTAAGAAGTTGGGCAACACTGAAAGGTCAAAACATATTGTCTTTATGTTTTTAGAATTTAGTAATTGGTATGTGCTTAGATTGTTGTCTGTAAGTGCAGTGGGAAGATCGAGCAGACATGAGGCTTTTTCGCTATAAAGTTACTGCCATACCGCATGTGAAACCAAGGTATCTATGGTTTATCGCTCTTTCATGAATGCCTCGCTGAATTGTATAAATTATATGATAATGTTATGTGGGCGCTTTACTGATTGTATGGGGCTGCTGCGAAAGTAGAGTTTAACCCCATAAGAAATAATTTGGAACGGTCAAAGTATGTATTAATGTTCCTACAGTCTCCTTTGTCAGTTGCTGTTTTTATTTGAGTTTCTGTAAATAGTTTCTGTAAGTATTAAGGCGTGGAAAATCGTTCGATTTTTTTAATAACACTCGCTTTTACTATTCTGCAGCTTTTAATGTTAATAATCAGATTTCTTTTAATGTCATTACGTCTTTTGGGTTATGTTTTTGAAAAACAATCCGTTATGGCTTTTATGTGTCACATTTTTGTTTTAATCTCTAAATGTTTTTCTAACAGCTCGCCAAATAGACAGTGGATGCAATTAGCAAAGAAATAGGCATTCTTGCGGCTACATTTATCAGAGGACATGACGCTTAATGGGAATGGATATCGTGGGATGATTTTTTGTTTGTTTAGAGGAGCATCCGTAAAAGTCAAGCACTAACAATCGATGTAATATATGCATCTAGGGATATATCTCTCAACTAAAGGGCGGGATGGTTTGGAGGATGTAAAAAAAT
>BQNB010096957.1:0-25500 GCA_026074375.1 Tanacetum coccineum | reverse complement strand
TAAGAATTATGGCCTGATGCAGTAGAAACACCATTAGCAGTATTAACTTCATTACTGCTGCTAGTGTCTTTTACAGAGAGAAAGGCCACATTCTGAGAGTTTGAAGATGATCTAGAGGAACCTTTGATATCAGCTTCAAACACTTTTAGATTATTGTATAGATCATCAATATCCAAATCATCTATACCAGCTTTGTTCCTCATAATTAAAGCAACATTATTCCATGATAAAGGTAGAGCTCTTAAGAATTTCTAATTTGCATCTTCATTAGAAACAACTGCACCATGAACTTCTAGTAGGCTAATAAGTTTTTGAAACCTATCATATGCTTTATCCAGGCCTTCTGTTTCAGATACAGAAAAGTTTTCAAATTGTTGTTTAAAGACATTCTTTTGCATCTTCTTAGATTCAACATTACCATCAAATCTACTCTTGATAGCAGCCCACAGAGTTTTTTGCACCCTTTATCCCATGGAACCTCAGTTGATATTCATCAGGAATAGCCAAAAGCAAAATGCTTTTATCTTTTCTTTCTCTTTGTCTTTGTAATAGTGCTTGAGCAGTCTTTGGAGGTACTTCAGTTTCAACACCATTTTCATCAGTTGTTACTTGTATAGGGCCATCACCATTCAAGATCACTTGCCACAAACTATAATCTATGTTAGTAAGATACTACTCCATCCTCATACTCCAAAGGGTATATTCACCCTTCTTGAGGATAGGAAGTTTTACAGTAGACACCATTTAAAGAGATTCTACTGGTGCTATTTGTGTTGCAGATTCTTCACCAGATATTATGTATTATAGGAAGAGATCTAGATCTAATAAAGTTCTTCTTATTCAGAGTTTCTCCACTAGCTCTGATACCAATTGTGAAGTCCTAATAAAACAGATCTTCTTTAGCTTGTTAAAGCTTAGTTAACTTGGATAAATCTAAACTAACTATAAGAGAAACAATGATTGTAAATACTACAAGTTATACGAAATCTAACTTGCAATACTAAGAACAATGAATACTAAACTTGAATATATTGATTGCAAATATTCTGTCAAGGTTTACAGAATAACTAACTATGAGATATGTGTTTTCTATGAAGATTGATATATCTAACTTTGCCGTAGGGTTCCTTTTATACACTAAGGAAAACCCTAATGGGCTTACAAAACGCTTCAAATGATCATGCATATCTATTCCTAATATATCTCATGCATATCACATAAGCAGTACTAACTATATAATACTAACAGCACTAACTATTAACTAACAGTACTAACTATACTGGTAGTACTAACATTTGTACTGGCAGTACTAACTATTACAACTAGCAGTACTAACGACTTAGTTTATTTTCTTTAAACTTCAACAGCAGTATCAATCTTGAACCAGCAGTAGTAAAGTAGTACTGGCAGTAGTAACTCAAAATTCCCAACAGAAAACGCATTACAAAGATTTGTATGATTCTATTAAAATAACGAGATCTAAGACTATAGAACAGACGACTTCTTTGCTTGCTAATAATGCTAATTTAAAAGCTCAAATTCAGGAAAAGGTTTTTGCAATTGCTGCTTTAAAAAATGACTTAACAAAGTTAAAAGGAAATAGTGTAGATACTAAGTTTGCTAAAACATCAGTCTTGGGGAAACCGGTTTTACAATCACTAAGAAACCAATCAGTTGTTAGACAACCGAATGCGTTTAAATCTGAAAGGCCTCAAATGTCAAAACCACGGTTTGTCTCCCAAGTTGATGTGAATAACAATTCAAGACCAGTAACTCAACACTATTTGCCTAAAATAAGAGAATTCGCTTTTGCAAAACCTGATCATATGATTGCATCTATCTCATCTAGGAATCGTTCTAAGAACATGCCAAGATTTAGTTCAAATGACATGGTTCATAATCACTATCTAGATGAATCTAGAAAAAAGACACAAAAAAGAGATAGGAACTCAAAAACTAGTGTGGTGCCTTCTGCTAGATTTCAAAGCACTGCTGATGATAGAAAACCAAAACCTAAGAGCACTAATCACTCAACTAGGAGTTTGCCTATATCTAAGAGTAGTTGTGTAACGATAACGCATGTGCCCATAGCAGATCACTCTAAGAATTCTAATTCTTTCTCAGATTCCAAACACTTTGTTTGTTCTACATGTCATAAGTGTGTCTTTAATGCAAATCATGATACTTGTATAACAAAACTCTTGATGGAAGTGAATTCACGTGCTAAGATTTAATCCCACAAGACTAGAAACAATAACAAACCCGTAGATCAAAAGAGTCATACTCAGAAACCTGGTAGGCAGATCATCACAGGACATAGGTTTTCTCCCAATAAGACTTCCGTTATGTATGAGAAAACATCTCCTAGATATGATCTTAGGTGGAAACCCATGGGTAGAATTTTCAAATCTGTTGGTCTTAGGTGGATTCCTACAGGAAAGTTATTCGACTCTTGCATGGGCAAGGATGACAGTAAACCCAAACATGGTTTAAATGTAGATATCCCTAATATTCATGAATGCAAACAAACTCTGGATTTAAGTGCAGGTACATCACTCACTAGTCAGCAAAAACAAAGAATTGATTTCAGTGCACGTACTTCATTTAATGTCAAGCAGTAAAATCTCAGAGTATGGTTGCTGAAAAAGCTGATATCTTAGAAACCAGTGTCATAGTGGATTCACAAATGATGAAATAACAAATGATGTTTGAACAAAACGGTTCAAGCGTGCACCACAATGTTAACAGAAGTTCCTACAACAAATATGATAGTTATGACGTCAATGATAGAGTTGGAAAGTCTATTTGTTCCTTTGTTCGATGAATAATTTAAATGGAGAAAATCAAGTTGTTTCAAAGTCTTCCGCTGTTACTACTGCTGATGCATCCGATAAACGTCAACAACAACTAGATTCAACTCAAATGAGCTGGATGTGCTATTCGGTCCTTTGTTCGCCAAATATTTCAATGGAGAAAATCAAGTTGTTTTAAAGTCTTCCGCTGTCACTACTACTGATGCATCAAATAAACGTCAACAACAACCTGATTCAACTTCATCCACTTCCACTCTAGCTACAACTGTCATTGCTAATGGAAACTTCGATTTGTAAATATTTTTATTCTCTCTTTATTTTTGATTTATAAAAAATTTTAAAAAGAAAATAGAAAAATATAAAACCTAGAAAAACAAAATATAAAATCAGAAAAATTACAAAAAATACCAACAAGAATCTTCTCGACATGTCTCTTGGAATCGATAACATTTGCGTACCTAGAAATGTTGATTAACATCGACACGGGCGTGTAAATGAAGTTCGAGCGAGAGTTTCAAATGCTTTCAAAACATGTCATTTCTAAATTTTTCTCTATGACTTATGTGCATTTCAGTACATAACTCGGTCCCGAATGTAAAACGGAATTGTACGCCTCAGTGCGCTTACTCTAAAATAGAAGAGAAGTCTTCTATCATGTTTTTAAAATCGTTGAACACAATTTTTCAAAAAGAACTTTCAATGTCAAAATTGTCTACAATATAATTTGTGGTCTTTTTCCATAAAAAGTGATATTTGTTAAAATTGTATGTTCAACACTCCCTTCCTCTAATAATTTTCAAAGAATTGTAGTTCGTAGAATGTCATTTTATGTGAATTAATTTCTAAGGGGGAGCTTTTTAAAACAAAGTCTTTTAATGTGTCGGATACATCTCATAAATGTCAATTTTATGGTGTATCCAGCACAATTCTGTGAAATTAAATATGGGAAAAACGTTATAATGTCAATTTATTAATTTACCTGTTCACTAAGGATCTCTACTCCGTTTTCAACATTTTTGTGGTTTTGTCGTGTCAATTTTTCATTTAAGGTCATAGGTTTAATAATATTGGTATCCCACATATACTATTGAAGGGGAGCTATCGAAATCTGAATACATCGCTAATCGTGGATATAATTTTCTCCCATGGATTTTTCATGTCAAAATTTTAACCAATTGGTATTTTCAAATACTAAGTGTTTGTTTTTATTATTTAAATAAGGGGGAGAAAAATTGTGCGATTAAAATCTGTTATAGTCGAATGTGATTCTTTAAGACTTAAGGTTGCAACTCTTTTCTTCATGTGCAAAACAATTTCGAATCTCGGTGCACATGTGTAGGGGGAGTTAGTATTTGAAAATAAACAATGTCAGGAAAAATGGTTATATTGGTTCGATCTCATACGCACAACAACCTATTAATTTCTCGACGAGTCTGAAGTCATAAGGTTGGTTAGGTTAGGAATAAGGTCCATTCGATCAACCAGAACCGGAGGGATCTACCAAGACACTTCATAGTAGAATAACAGTCCTTAGTATGAATCGGAGAAGAATGAGCAAAAGGAAAAAAAAAATCAGGCCTAAGATGAGCTAACACTAGAACAATCACAACAAGGTGTTAGTAATGACGTCTTGTTAAGCATTGAAGGGGTTGAAGAATGAAAAAGAAATGTATGGATAAAGGGTGAAAAGAAAGAAGCCCTCCACACAACTTAGGCAGAAACCGGGTCAATACACAATCTATCAAAATCACAAAGATGATTGTTGATATTGAAGATGACATCATGGACCCAGTGATGCAATGCACAACCCTTCCCAGCCATTCGGGTTTCTCTCAAAAGAAACTTGTCTCATTTGTCACAGAGATACACACGTTATCTATTGACATCTCACTCCGAGATTGTTAATATTAAATAGGTGGCAGTCTGCTCCAGCCTCCGATTACTAAAACCAAAAGTGCACAAATCGAGTCTAGAGCCAAGAAGAGATCAAAGTATAAAATCTCATTAGGACACAATGTCAAAATACACTTGTTGTACCATAAAGTTCACAAGTTGTAACAAAGAGTCCTACGCATTATCCTTGAGATCTTGCCAGAACATCCGAGTGATACTTAAGTATTCACAGTGAAGATGGAAATCCTGCTTGAGCCAACATCAAACAAGCTCTTGGTAGGTGACTTGCAAGATTCTATATGAATCGAGCTTGTGATAACTGGATATCAATGTTGGTCCAGTAAATGAATTGACGACTTAATCAGAAAGATAGTAACTATCTGATTCACTCTTACCGTGTTGTCTGCTTTGAGACGTTCCGGTAATGAGAACTAGCAAGCATGGTGAATCTAATACATCTGTGTTAGAAGATCCTACGCTTTGAGCTAGAAACCCTGTCAAGGAGATTCTTTGAATCTACCTGATCACAGGTATAGTATTTATACTATAAAAAATGGGAAACGCCTAGTTAATGCAACCGGAGTCAAGATGATGACAAAGCCATATCATCTTTTATTGCCTAACTGTTTATTTCAGGTTTAGACGACGGTGTTGCAGCCTTATTCCAGCTAAGTCGGATTCATTACCACATGCTCATTTCAAGCTTTCAAAGTCAATCGTCAACATCAAGATCGTTGATTCTAAACTTCCAATCATCAAAGAGCCCTCAAGTAAATAAACACTAGTTATATTGGGTGAGATTTTAGGACTTATAATCTTCAGATGTCAAACTAAGGAATGTAACAAGTATGGAGCATGTTGGTCAAGAGACAAAGTTGATCAAGGAAGGTCAAATGCACGATGATGTTATGTCAAGGAGGTGATGCAAGATTACCGATCTCAAGAAAACTCAAAGTCAAAACATAAAGGCTCAAAATCAAGATCAAAGGCTGATGAACAAAGCCGTTACAACAAGGACAAGGACCAAAACAAGCTAAAGCATAAACGGCAAAAGTTCATATTTCAACGTCAAGGGGACAATGATAAATCAAAGCAAACTCTACAAGATGTTTTTTTTTTCCCATCAGTATGGTACATAGGAGTTTGAAAGAAAGAGGAACCTTCATTTTGGGGGAAGATTGTTAGCCTTAATTATATTAAGTCAAACAGGAATGTTATCGGTCTTACAAAGTCAAACTAGGTCATGTATTGTAATAGGCTAGTCGAGGTGAAACGAGCTTGGTTTTTAATCTTATATTGTCGTTTTGTGTTTCGGGTCAAAGCACGATATGCAAGCCGGCCATTGGTAGAAAGCTCATACGCCTACTAGTTGGCATTGGGTATAAAAGGACCCTCTCCACACATGGAGAGGGTGTTGGTTACCATATTTTACACTTGTATGTGTGTGTAACCATCCACCTCTCTAGTTTCTCTCTGATAAATCTTCCAACTTTTCTTTCTATCTTTCTAGCTTTTTGCTTATTGGTATAGCTTATGTTGTGAAATGGATTAAAGTTTTGGGATAACAATATAATAGCCACATAAAGTCCATGCATCACTTTAAACACATTATCACAGTAATCAAAGTAATTTCATACTAGCATCATTTCCATCCTAAGTTTAAAACAATGTAAAAAGATGGGACTATGAAACTCACCTTTGCTTAGCTTAATCCAAAAGATTCCAAAGAAGCTTCACAAAGATCTAAACAACAAACATATGAATATAACCATCACTTAGGAATTCACTCCAAAAGGAGGTAACCTCAACTATAATGGATTCTAATACTCATTTTATATCTTTTCCAATCTTTACATATCTATATTACACTTGATTATACATTTCATCTTTCTGCGTTTTTGGAACAGAATTTTAGACTCACTTGCACGCCCTAAACGCACCACTTTTACATCTTTATACTTATTGGAAAAATTCCACAGGCTGACCATTATGTGACTTATGAAACCCTAAAAATTCCCATAGGTCATACTTTTTGTAATTACCCATTTAGAATTTGATGAACCACAAGCTGTCCAGGCTTACCAAAAACGTACCCAAAGTTTGATGTTAGCTGGACCACGTTAACACATCCACCATATACTTAGCCCAAAAATCAGATGTCTAACACACAATCTATGAAACTTATCTTCCCCGTGAAAAAATTAGCCTTGAAAAGGGCTGTCTTGTATTTTTAGGAAATCGCAAAACCCTCTAACAACAAAACCCGTCAGAAACTGTTCTGTTTTGCAACTTATCGTATAACAACCCATTTTTTGACAACCTTCCCGACCATAAAAACTCTTGAGGTTGGGTTTTTTTGAAAGAAGACTCAGAGTAATACAATTTAAAAAAACGAATCTCTTCAATATCATTCTCCATCATAGAGAAAATCGCTCGTGAATACAGCCCTAATTTGCTCAACCCTAAATCAAGATTTATTGAAAAACCCTAAATGTAATTTGCAATGGTTATGACCCATATTCAAACCTAACTCATATTAGAACACTGAGTTAATCAATATGATTTGTATTTTTATTAAAACCTAATCCACATTATTAATGTTACTTGGAATGAAATCGATTAATGAAGGTTAATACATTACCTTTTTCGCAAAAACCCTAAACAATTCTAGGCTTTTTCTTGATCAACAATGGAGGCAAAACATATTTTCTTTTTTTGGTTGGGGGCTGCATATTGCGTGGGATATGACTGGGGAGGAAGAATTTTGTTTGAGGTTTTTATTAAATATTTAATTGTAATCCTATCCCTCTTATACTTTCTAGTTTAATCATATTTGCACCTTAAACGCTTTATTTTTAATCAAAACCGATCTGGCCCCTTGTATATATATATATATATATATATATATAGATTATATGTATATATTTATTATTATCTATTATATATTTATATAAAGTGAATATAAAAAAGGGGGACTAGATATTCGACCAGAAGGATAAAAATATTTTTTTTTCTTTTAAAGTTCTCGAAAAATGCCATTTAAATCAGTATGTTGGTGCCATAAAACTTTTGTAAAAGAAGTTTTTCTACTTTGGTTTTTTCGTTTTTTAATGCGCAGAAAAGCAAATTTTGATGCAAAAAATAATTTTGATATGACAATTTTTTCTACTTGTTATAGTTTGCTGCGCAATAATTGTGATGGCAATAATAAGTCCAAAGATGTTGGATACAAAAAACGATTTTTGATTGCATTAAAAATTCGATTTAATGCACAAACGTTTTAGTTAATAAATTTTTTTTCTGGCAACAAAAAAACTATCCTACTTTTAGAAAAACTTCGTTGACGACTTTTTTTCATGAACAACATACTGATCTTTTGGGATTTTCAGAATTTTTTGAGAACTTTTTTAAGAAAATAACTCATTTTATCTTTCTCACGAATATTGGTCTTTTATTTGATTTTTTCTATAATATAGATATATATATATATATATATATATATATATATATATATATATATATATATATAAATTGCATATTTACTTGCATTACCTTAAGTTTTTATAAAAACCCTAGCCCATTTGATTGTAACATTTATACTAACAGCAAAATAAACCGCACCTTCTAAAAATAACTTTTCATTTCCAAATTCACATGCTATTTATGGAAAGTTTGATACAAACTTCCATATTTCAACTATATCATTCCTTCATAAAGCCACCCATATTCAATAAACGCTTAACCTTTAAAATCAAGTTTTGACGTAGCAATGCATGCAACACGTCTTTCATTTCCATTATCACCACACTACGTGAAACAAATGAAATTCTTATCTCCAATCATATGACATAAAATAAGATAATCATTTACCTTATAATGATATAATGCTCATATATAAACCACTTAAAACAAACAAAGATCACATAGCCCACAAGAATCACACAAAATGAGTAATAAGTTAAAGTCTAAAGGTATAAACTAACCCGCTCAAACCACGGTTGTCACAGTTACCGATGGTATCCTTTCTACACACTCGCGTTTCCCTAGATGTCTATGCCAATTTAATATCTTATGGCTAGTTTTCTAAAAGCCTAACGAACATCCATCACAGAAGCAACATGTATAACGATCATACATAATAAGGTTTCATGCAATATAAGTAAATACTTAATGGATTAGCAGACATATTATAAGGACGTGAGGAAATAAAATTATTCAAAACAACACACTAGGACATAATTAAAATGATAAAGGATAAAGGATCTCACTTGATTAGAACATGAGTTAATGGAAAATGCAAGAGGGTTTTGACACCCTAAAAACGGCCTAAGTAGCAGCCAAATTCGTCTTCTAAAACTAGGGTTCAGATCCAAAAGTTACACACTTAAAAACCCTAAAATAGGATAATAGATTGCGACGAGGTCATAGGTTTTCTGACGCCGTCGCTTCGCCGAATCTTCTAGGGTTTCTTTTGAGGCGGTTACGTTCTGACATCGTCTTCAATTACTATGACGCTGTGTCTTGCTTGTTTTGACGTCTTCGCAAGAGATTGCGACGCCGTCTCTAAACAATGTATGTAATATCTTCAAAATTGTTGGTGTAGAGTCGTAGTCTCATCTGTTTCTTCTCCATTTGAGCCCAAGTCATGTGTATTTCTTCCGAAAGCCATCCAAATGCTAAAAACACAAAAACAAATGATTAAGCACATAATGCTTGGCATATTTGCATGATTTCGGAGGTTAAAAAGGTTATTAAAATGCTACCTCATCGGCTTCAATTGAATGTTATGGCAAGATCACAAGGATAATTCGTAAGACTCTTGTTAACAATTGTGAACCTAATGATGTTCAACAAGTTTTTTTGTCATTCATGTGTCCTAATAAGATTTGTAATTGATCTCTTTAGCTCTAGACTCGACTTGTGCGTTTTGGATTTAGTGATCGAAGGCTAGAGCAGACTGTCACCTATTCAATATCAACATTCTTGGAGTGATAATTCAATTGTAGTCGTGATAATCTTTGTGACAAATGAGACAAGAATATTTTAAGAGAAACTTAAATGGATGGGAAGGGTTGTGTAGTGCATCACTAGGTGCATGATGTCTTTTTTCAATACCAAAATTCATCTTTGTGTAGACTGATAGCATATGTATTGACCTGGTTTCTTCCTAAGTTGTATGAAGGGATTCTTTCTTTTCACCATTTATCCTTATATTTCTTTTTCATTCTTCAACTCTTTCAATGCTTATCAAGACGTCATTACAATGACCATGTTGTGATTCTTCCAGTGATAATTCATGTCTTAGTTAACATTAGTCCTTTACTTATTCTTCTCCTATCGATACTAAGGACGGGATATTTCTAACTATGGAGTGTCTTTGGGTAGATCCCTTCAGTTCTGGTGGATCATAGGACAATACCTAACCTTAACCACCTTCTGACTTTAGAATCATCATGAATTACTTGGTTGTTGGGTATTTTATTGTAACCATAAAACCATTTTGAAAAATCAATCAAAGTGTTTGATAGAATTATCAAAAACGTTTGACACTTTAAGAGTTTCATCTTTTGAAATACTTCTCCTTCACACGTGCATCGATATTCGAAAGTGTATTTCACATGTGGGTAGAAGTGAAAAGCATTTTGCGTTTATAGATCACTTATTATTTTTCCTAATCATATTTTAAGCACATTTTGCCCCGTATTGAAAATAATAACATGTTAATATTCTTAATATGAATTGATTAAAAATTGTGATGAAAATCATGGAGAGAAAATGATACCATAAATTATGCATGATTTTTTTTAAAAAGATTATGAATAAATTTTCAACAGCTCCCCCTTAATTTTACATTTGTTTGACACCACTAAAAAATGATACCAATTTGTAAAAGATATATAAAATTAAGGTTGAGTTAGTGTTGAGCACATAATTTTGAAAGATTATGAATTGTCGTTGAAGAATACTTGAAAAATTGTGCTCAAACATTAGATTATCTTATAACACAATTAGAAAGCAAGTTATTTCAGAGTATGTTTCTATCTAAAATGGATGGTCACTAGGCCACAGGCGCGGTTTTTGATTTCTCTAGACCGGATGTAGCTTCGATCGTTGGCGCATTTTTTTATATATCCAAACTCTTAAAAAAACTATTTGTCATTGAATTACCACTTATGTTATTAATAAACTTTTGTGAATGTCTAGCACACTAATTTGTTAAATACCACGATTAAAATTGTCTTGATGAAAATCTTTTTGCAAAAATTCTGCTAAGACACCACATGAAAAGCCAGTATAAAGTTTTTAATATAAAAGAAGTGTATCTTGACCTGACAGTATCCGAAAGCATTAAAACTTTGGTTTTTGGAGAAAACCCCCCTCAAAAATTGATTCACTTGTAAAAATGATCGTCTTTGAAAGTTCCATGGGGAATGGAGTGTTGAACACACAATTTTGAAAGAACCAATTGTTAAATCACTTATTATGAGATGTTGTCATGAATGAGTTATTCTTGAAAAATTATGTTCAACTTTAAAAAAACCACTTGTTAGAACACTTCTCTTCTAACACTAAGGATAGGCACACTGAAGCGTACACTCTCCTTTGTCATTGGAGTCCGAGTTGTAATCTAAGAGCGATTACAAGTCATTGTCATGAGCTCAAAACTTTGAATGTTTTGTATAAGTAGCTCAAGACCGAGAAAATTGCTCTTTGGGTTGTTAGGATAAGCTATCTTTAAAGATAAACTTTCCTTTCTTTGAACTCCGAGTTATGTACTGATTTTCACATAAGCCATGAAGAAAGTTAGAGATGACATGTTTTGAAATGTTTGAACTCCTGCTCGAACTTCATTTACATACATGTGTCAATGTTAATCGACATTTCTAGGTACGTAATGTTATCGATTCCAAGATTCATGTCGAGAAGATTCTTTTTGGAATTTTGTAGTTTTATGATTTTGTATTTTCTTGAACTTTCTTTTTTGTTCTTGATTTTATAGGTTTTATATTTTTGTATTTTGTTTTCTAAAAAATATTTACATGTCGTTGTTTGATGGTATATCAAGCAATTTCATTTGCCAGAGCATTCAGTTCTGATGTAGTCAAACTTCTCATACCGGGTCGTCCAACAAGGTACTTAAATCTTTCTTTCAAAAGAGCTTTCATAAACATATCGGCTAACTGATATTCAGTTCTGACAAAGTATAATTCAATTATACCATTTTCAACATGTTCATTGATGAAATGGTAATGGACTTTGATATGCTTGGTGCAGGAGTGTTGCATAGGGTTGCACGAGATGGCTATGGCTGACTGGGATTCACAGTACAACGGTATTTTGTTGTAGTCAAAACCATAATCCTAAAGCGGTGTTCTCAACCAAAGGACTTGAGCGCAACTTGCAGATAACTGCCACGTACTCGGCTTTTGCCGTTGACATTGTAGTGCAGTCTTGCTTCTTGGATGACCAACCAACGAACTTATCACCTAGGAATTAGATTCTCCAGAAGTGCTTTTTACGTGTATCAAGACAACTGGCAGGGTTTTTGTTTGACAACCTAAAATTTCAGTGATCTTTTTCTTAAAAACTTTGAACAATTTACTTTGTATACGTTCGTACTTACTTTGAATTATGACCTTTTGGAGGGTTTTCACGCGTACTATGAAAAATAACTTTGAACGTATATGTGTATGAATTAACCTAAAACCGGGAAAAGATCCCGCAAACTATGAAAAACGTCTTTGAACGCACAACAACTCTAGACTACATTTAGTCTACTTATGATAAGTATATTTATTATACTTACGGATATATTTCATAAGTCATATACATTTCATTTCATTATTTTTACATAAGCTATATAAACTTCCATGGTTTTGCATGCATGCTTACATAAAATTACCCAACACTTCACCACCTTTTATATACTTATATAACTACACCTTATACTTTCAAAAACTACACAAAACCCTCCCTAACCTTCTAGAAACCGTCCAATATAAGGAGTAATAAAACAAATGGGTTTTCATGGTATTAAACACCACATTTCCTTTTTGGTAAACCTTCTCATGTGCATAGTAACACAACACTATTTCTCAAAACCCTCCCCCTCTTTTCCCCCTTCTTAGGCCAGTTTTAAGCCCCTCCAAAGACTCAAAAATACTTTCCCAAATAGCTTATACACATGCTTATGACTACCCCTTTTACCATTCAACTTTCTCCTTTGGTTTCTATATAAGCTAGTCACCTAACAACACCCACATAAAAACAAGGGAATATAAAATTTGCTTAAGTGTTCTTGCAAAGGATTAAGGCTTGGGTAATTAAATCAAGGGTTTTGAAAGCATAAAAACTAGGGTTTACTAGTTATTTTGGGGTATTCTTGCATAATTAAGCATCCATCTTCATCTATTATTGTAAGTATCATTATTTTCATAATTTCATATATTAAATACATCTCATATATGATTTATAGCTCGTTAGTATGCTTATGTATAAGTGAAACTTGTTAAAAAGCTTGTTTTATAAACTCTAGATTTGAGCAGATTTTTGTGTTGACTTAATATCTTGTAACAACCATTCTAGGGTAACCAATAAGTAAAAATACTTTCAAATTATCTTAATGTAGTGTGTTACCTAAATTTCTAGAGTTTCCCAAAAGGATTCGGGTTTGTTTATATTTTTAAATGATTTTTATAAGATTAGTGCGCAAAACAAAGTTCTGGACTTTAAATATTTTTATTAGCACATTAGGAAGTAAAATGGGTTTTGTCCAGTTTGAGGACTTTTTCAGAGGATTCTTAACTTAACACAACAAATTAGTTCAACTCGAGAGGTAAAAATTAAGTGATTTATGACTAAAAATCTCAGCTTAACTTTCTGGCTTTGTGGGAGATGCAGAGGAGAGGAGAGATAAGAAGAAGAGATTGGATCACTTGAAACAAGATCAAACAATGTTAGTGATCAAGAGATTTAGTGAGAGAAAGAAGGTTTTTTGAGAGAGAAGGAAGAATAGAAAAATTCGCGCAAAGAGGTATTTTTCTGCCAGAAATAGTGCAGTATTTATAGACAGGATTTCCAACGGCTAGCTTGCGGCGGTCCCAAATATATCTGGGGGCAGGCGGCCGCCACTAGACTACACTCATGTTTTTGTCTTTTTGTGAGGAAGGTTGTATCTGGTATAGAAGCTTCTATTTTGGGGAAAAATCAGATTTAAATTTTATTATTTAAATAAAACATTTTCTTTTATTAAAAAGTATTTTGTATTATTATTTGTTTTGTAAAAATACTTTTGTGAAATGGTTTAAGAAAACAAATTTTTTCTTGATCACTAATCATGCTTAATGATTTGTTTGTACATACCTTAATTGATCACTAATCTTAGAAATGGAATTTTACGATTAATAATTTATGAACGCTTAATTTTATCGTAAACGGTTTTACATTTTGTTATTATCAAAACCTTGAGAGGTCAAAAAGTATAAATAAAGTTTTTAGACATTATTTGTATTAACAATCTCCCCATTTTTGATGATGTCAAAATATAAACTCATTTTGTATAAAATTAAAGGTTTCAAATTATTAATGAGTTTCATTTCATTTCTCCCCTTTTTTTCGAATTCAAAAAGGATGATTGTCGAATTGTTGAAGAAAGAAAGAAGTCGATGATATCAAGACTCCCCCTTGATGTAAGCTCCCCCTTGTTTAGGGCACCAAGGGATTGATCTTACAAAAATTATTTGTTGCAAAACAAAGTTAGAGGTACAAGTACAAGATAATATATCTAGGTAATGGCAATATCATGACAAATGTCTCAAGGATAATCACACTTCTAAGTAATTCATAAAGTGATTTCATTTATCATTCCAATAAGCTCATACAATCATCATAGACGGTGATGTATTTCAAAAGCTTTAAATTTATAATTACTGAAAATACCAATTTTATTATAGGGAAACACACGGGTAAAAGTATAACCCACATATGTAGTATAATCATTTTAGGTAAGACCAGGTCGTCCACAGGGATTTGAGTAGTGTTCAAATAAATAGAAAGAAAATAGACTTTAATAATTTTTGAAAGTAACTTTTCTTGTACCAGTGATAATAAAGATGACTACTTGGATAGTTGAAAATAATTTATAAGTGTTGGAAATGATTAGACCTCAAAAGTGGAACCTTAATGTGGCACTCAAAGCTTATTAACTCAAGACTTATATTTAGTTAAGGGATAAAGCCGTAGAATACCAACGAACTTTTTAAAATTTATCGATTTGGTACGTGTACTTCAAAAATTATCGATTTGGTACGTGTACTTTTATAAAGTGTTCTCATTTGCACATTTTGATGACGTGTCATACATGATAGGCTGACACGTGGCACATCAATAACGTGACACATCATCAAAATGTGCAAATGAGAACACTTTATGAAAGTACAAGTATCAAATCGATAATTTTTGAAGTACACGTACCAAATCGATAAATTTTGAAAAGTTCGTTGGTATTCTACGACTTTATCCCTTTAGTTAACTAACTTGATTAACTCAAGACTTATATTTAGTTAACTAGACCAAATTTGTCACTCAAAAAATCCAGTTACTAGCATATAAAAGCTTATTTGTTTATCAATTTACGAAAGTGGATTTCTCGACACAAACGATAAAGACCATAGACAAATATTTAAAACCACATAGCTCATAACGGGTCTCTCGACCTATACCGATATGATTATATAATTTAAGTTGATAACCAAAGATGGACAAGAAAAGATATAATAGGATTGAAACATAAGCTTGAGATTAGAGAGATCACAATCATACCAAACACTTATTCATTATCATAACATCACCGAGTAGTCATGAGAGATTTAGCCTCTCATGGCTAAGGAGTTAATAATATAACTTGCTTCAATAACAAACTTCATTATTTTGATTATACTAGTATGATATTCTTCCTTGTTCTTGGTTCTTCGATCTTGAATCTCCAAAAGATACGGTGTTTATGCTTGGAGAGAAAGGTTTGTGTGGGAGAGGGTTGTTGTTTGTGATGCTGTTTTATGTTTGTTGATATGAAAATGAGAGATTTTGAGGCTCTATTTATGGGCTAAAATTCAGGTGAAAGTACTGCGCACATAAAAGATTATGCGACGCACTTGGTGATTAAATGCACAAGTATTAAATGTTTATTGAGTAAGTGCGGTGCACAAGAGAATATGTGCGGCGTACTTAGGGTGTAAATGCAGTAGCATTAAAGTCTTCATAAATTCTTTATATCAGGTGGGAAGTGCGGCGCACAAAGGAAATTGTACGACGTACTTGGTGAGTAAATTCGATTTTGACTATCTTTGACTTGAAGGTAAGTGCGGCGCACAAAAGGCAAGTGCGGTGCACATTTGGCACATAGAGCTTGATTGTTGATCTTTCTTGAATGATGTGTTCTTTAACGTGTAAGTATTTAATTTTGATGTATCTAACCTCGGGATGTCTTTAAGTGAACCTGCAAGTAATTTAAGCTATTAAGTATTGAAAGTTCATGAGAAATGATAGAATATATACAAATAACGCCATAGAAAACATGTATAATTTAGGCGTTATCAAATCCCTCCACACTTAGCTTATTGCTTTCCCTCAAGCAATCAAAGCGAGAAAATAAAATCATTTATCGTGACGTGGAGAAAATTTGGATTGTATAAGAGTTTGCATATTAGGTAACTTTTCAGGCATAGACATATAACATAGCACCTCACATAGGGATAGTGTTTTGATTTTTAATTCACTCAGGCCACTTAGACAGGGTTTGTATTTTTGTGAAGAACACATCAATTTTGCATAGGCATAATCTAACAACTACCATAGGCTTGTACTAACACATAAACATTGACTGAAGGGCGAACCTGATACTGGGGCGGAATACAATCTACTCGTGCCGGAACATAAGCCGTTTATTCCTTTGAAACTATATATATATATATATATATATATATATATATATATATATATATATATATATATATATATATACCAAAACTAAGGCTTGGCACATAACTTCTTCATTCAACTTAGGTATTTTGGCAACTTAGCACTAAGGAGTGGCTTACGCGATACATGGATCTTGCGGATTTAAATTACTATACGATTAGGCTTCCATCTAGTAAATGATGATAAGCACAAGTTCTAGAGGCTTCTAAATTACCGGCTCACTCAAATATAATTATCAACCAATACTAATGTTTCAAAAAAGGCGACAAAACCACATATACACATCCATAACTTAGATAGATACATATGATTGCACACAACACCGTAACTTGAAACAAGCTAATGGTATCATTTATCTTTGGTATCAAATGTAGATACCTGAATATTCTAAGGCTTATAATTCTCACAATTTAGTGGAGTAGGTTGTGCTAGCTAAAATGTCAATCCGGTTAGATTTGCCTTACTAAGAAAATTTTTATATTTTAAAAGCATATATATATTTAGATTTTTTTCATAAAATATCAGAAAAAAAATTTGGCAAGGCAAACATGGAGGGATATGATTAATTTTTCCTATTTGGCTCTCCTCCACACTTAAGTTGAACATTGCCCTCAATGTGATAACTGATAATAGAGATAAAATAGGGAAAATTAAGGGAAAACGGTACTTCCCGATGTATAGGGAAATGTATAGCTGCGAGAGAGCTATTATTGAGCATACTTCATAATTTTCCATATCTTAAAGCTAAAGTACCTACATAAAAGTAAACAAAAGCACACAAAAGGAAAATTATTTTATTATTTTTTTAGAAAAGTAAATAAAGGATATTAGTAGAAGAATGGAGGAGGGACTCCTCCACACTTAATTGAAGCACGGGTTGCCTCCCGATAAGAGCTTATTTTTTAAGAGAGTCTTTAGCTAGACTCGTACTTCGTGAGTCATTCTTTTGGGAAAAAGGGAGTTACTGCTTCCCTTGGGTCATTATCTTCTTTATGATATAGTTTAAGTCGATGGCCATTGACTATGAACGTCTTTCCATCTTTTTCATAAAGTTTGACATATCTGGATGGATATTGATGTTTCACTACATAAGGTCCTAACCATCGAGATCTGATTTTTAGTTGTTTAAATTTGTACTTCAATTGAAATAGTAGAACTTTGTTTCCTTGTTTGAATTCTTTTCTCATTCTTAACTTTCTGTCATGCTAGACTTTGGTTCTTGCCTTATATAGACGTGAGTTTTCATATGCTTGATGTCTAAATTCATCTAACTCGTGTAACTAAAACATTCTTTTCTCACTAGTGGCGATGAGATCTGGATTGCAATTCTTCAGAGACCATATGCACCGGTGTTCCATTTCAAATGGTAGGGGTAGTTGCAGTTCTTTTAAAAGATCCTCCACCTCTTTTTCTTAATCTAATATTCTTCTATTTCCTTTCTTTCTTTCTCTTGTGGTTTGAAGCTTATTTAAGCTTATTTGGTTTGCTTATAGCTTATTGGTATTGCTTATTAGTTGTGATATGGATTAGTTATTAGGATAACAACTTGTTTGAGGGGGGTATGATGTGAGAAACAGTGACTAACTCCATATCTCTTCATAGTCTTTTCTATTATCCTATTACAGAAGTGAGTATCTCGGTCGCTTATTAGAGCTTTATTCATTCCGAAACGGCAAAATAGTTTCTTCAAGAAAGTAATAACCACTCGGGCATCATTAGTTGGTAAACCTTGAGCTTCGCCCCATTTAGATACGTAATCGATAGTGACAAGAATGTATTCAAACTTAAGTGATTTTAGGAATGGTCCCATAAAGTCGATACCCCATACATCGAAAATTTCACATAATTGAATGTTAGTTAAGGGCATCTCATTACGTTTTGATATATTTCTTGTCTTTTAGCATGCTTTGCAAAGTCAAACTAGAGTATGAGCTTCTTTTATGATTGTTGGCCAGTAAAACCCTAAATCTAAGACCTTTTTAGCGGTTACGTTTGGTCTATAATGTCCACCGGTTGATCCGTGGTGACATTGATCTAAAATGGTTCGGGTTTCTGGTCCAGATACATAGTGTCTGATCATACCGTTAGAACATACTTTGAAAAGATAGGGTTCTTCCTAAAAGTAGTGTTTGAGGTCAGTGAAGAATTTGTTCTTTTGTTGGAACGTCATCCTTTTTGGTATAATATCACCCATCAAATAGTTTGCAAAGTCTACGAGCCATGGTTTATCTTTGGTGTTAATTTCCATAAGGGTTTCTCTAGGAAAGTTATCGTCAACTTTACTGTCATCACTTGTCTCGTTATTGTCAATCCGAGATAAGTGGTCGGCAGCAACATTTTCTATACCTTTTTTATCTTTAATTTCTATATCAAATTCTTGTAGGAGTAGAATCCATCAAATAAGGCGGGGTTTTGCATCTTGTTTCTTAAACAGATGTTTAAGAGCTGAGTGATCAGAGTGAATAATAGTTTTTGATAATATAAGATAAGATCTAAATTTGTTGAATGCAAAAACTACAACCATAAGTTCTTTCTTGGTTATTATGTATCTTTGTTGAGCTGGGTTGACAGTTTTGCTTGTGAAATAGATTGGGTGAAAGTTTTTACCATCTTTTTGACCTAAGACAGCTCCAACTGTGAAATCACTTGCATCACACATAAGTTCAAGCGGAAGATTCCAATTTGGGCTTACGATCGCAGGAGCACATGTGAGTTTCTCTTTTAATAATTCAAATGCTTTTTGACATTCATCATCGAATTTGAATGGAGTATCTTTTTCAAGCAGCTTAGTTAGAGGTCGGGCAATTTTTGAGAAATCTTTTATGAATCGTCGGTAAAAACTAGCATGTCCAAGAAAGCTTCTAACACCTTTGATATTGGTAGAGGGTAGAAGTTTTGAGATTATGCCAATCTTCGCTTTGTCGACTTCAAGTCCTGCGCCAGACACCTTGTGTCCAAGCACAATTCCTTCTTTGACCATGAAGTGACATTTTTCCTAATTAAGGACAAGATGAGTATCTTTGCAATGCTAGAGCATTTTATCGAGGTTGTTTAGGCATTTGTCAAAAGAGTTTCCAAAGACGAAGAAATCGTCCATGAATACTTCTACGGATTCTTAAATCATATCGTGAAAGATTGCCAACATGCACCTTTGGAATGTAGCTAGAGCATTACATAATCTGAAAGGCATTCGCCTATAAGCGTATGTACCGAAAAGATTTGTAAATGTTGTCAAGTGATTGTGTTTTTTCTTAATATTTAGGATCGATAGGAATTTGAAAATATACAGGAGAAAAAAAAACCATACAGGAAACATAAATATTTATTTTTCCTGCGAGTCTTTCTAAATTTGATCCACTAAAGGTAAGGGAAATGATCTTTTTGCGGTTTGCTTCATTGAGTTTACGATAATCGTTGATACCGCGAACCGTAAACGGTTGTTTAGATGCAAGGTTCATCATTTTTCGTGGTGACAACTGTAAGGCCACATTTCTTTGGGTACACAGTAAATAGGGATTAACCCATAGGATATCAGCAATTGGATAAATATACGGTATCCAAGAGTTTCCTGTGATTCTTTTTAACCAACTTCTTGCAGTGGTTGGTTTAATCTTGTTATGTTTTTGGACTAAACGGGTTTCTTATTCATCTAGAAGTTGTATCTTGTGTGTACAGATAATGATGGGCAAAAAAAAAAATACCAGGAATGTTTGTGGTTTTTCCAGGCAAATGCTTACCTTGTGCTTTTTAAGGACTGATACAAGTTTGTTTTTCTTTTTCTTTAGACAACGCTAAAGATGATATGATAACAGGAAGAAATATAGTTTCTTCCAGGAATAAATATTTAGATTATCAGGGAAGGGATGTTTTTTTAGTTCAAGATCTGTAGGAGGTTCTTCAAGAGATGTTTTGATTTTATAGTCTGTATTGATGGTGATTTTCTCGAATGGTGGTTCTTTGGTTATCCGATTTTAGAGTTGGTTTTCATCGGCGAGTCTATTGCATGATTCGTCGAATTCAGCCAAAGATTTCTTCTTTCGGAAGGGTTCCTTCGGATGGATGGAGGATTTTACTACTTCAGCTTGAAGGAGCATTGAATCTTTCTTCTATGATTTCATCAATACATCGATACTGGAAAACATGTATCCTCGTGTCGAATAAGAGTGTTTCAGCGCAGAATCGATATGGAATATCATTGTTTAGTTCCAACTTCCAAGAGTTTGAGTTGTTTTCTGTTTAACTCGGGATAAATTGCATCAGCGGTGTGATAAAATGGTCGTCCCAAGAAGATCGAGAGGAACTTTGTCTATCTTCTTCCGTTTCGGAGAATAACAAAATCGGCAGGAAGGAAAGGTAAATCTACCAACTTCAACGAGTATATTTCAAGCTATTCCAACAGGATATGGAATGATCTGTAGGCTAAATTCCACTGCTTATTTTGGTAGGTTTAGAGTGTCAAGAGATAGTTTGGGCATATAAGAATACGGACCATAAGGTTAATGCTAGCACCTATGGGCTTAACGCATTACATGAGAATGTTTTTGTAGATAATTACATGGAATAAGGAAACTTCCGGTGGTCTCCAAGTTTGGGTGGATGGTGGTGGAACTTTATTTTTTGGGAGCATTATTGAACTTTCATCGCTTTAAGGGGAAAGCGGCAGAAGTATTTTGTTCTCGATTTTGTGTTTTTGTTGCTTTTTAGTTCCTTGCAGAAATTGTCCCCAAAAAAAATAATTAGGGCATTCAGCTGAGACATCGATTAAGAGCGTACATTGATTCGGAACGGCGCCGGATTATGTCTGAGAATTTTCCGTATTAGGCTTCCATTTTTTCTTTCCTTAGATGTTGAGGATATGGGATTTTTGGTTTGTGCAGTTTGGGTAATGGAGTTTCTTTGACTGGTTTGGGATCTTAAGTTTTTTGGTTGTGGTGTAGGTTCGTCTTAATCATCACTATCAAAATTGACAGGGGTTTCAGAATTGTCTTGTTGATCATTTGGGTTAATTGGTGGGTTATAGGATTTACCACTTCTTGTGAAACGGATTCACAATGCTCACTTAGGGAGAGTGTGGTGGTTGGTAGGTTTTAGAATTGTGTCCTTTTGGGTTTGGTTGAGTGTTACTAGGAAGAGATCCAGATGTCGACCAGATTGCTTGTCAGCAAGTCTGTCAAACTTAGTTTCAAGGTTCTAGATAGAGGCTTGATGATTTTTGCTCGGGTTTTTCGGAGGTGGGTTTTTTAGATCCATGAATGTTTCTTTGACAAAAGAGTTGGTTGATTGTTGAGATTTCATGAAATCGTTGAATTGTTTTTGAAGGTCATAGGATTTATCATCGGTGTTGGATCGATAGTTGTCCCAGTTGTAACTACTTCATTCTTTTGAACGCCAATTATCGCGATTCGAGTGCGGTCGCGGTAATCATTGTAAAAACGAGTCTTACAAAAAGTTTGCATGAATTTAGACTCCTCTTCATAAGACATGGGTATGTCATCTTCATTAAGATCGGGTTTTTTTTTTTTGCATTGGATTGGAGTTTATTGTACTGAACGTCCATTTTCAGGGTCATGGCATCCATTCGGGCCATAATTTTGTTAGTATCAGAGTTACTGCTACCTTCATCGGCAAAAGCAAAGGTTTTATTAAGAGATGATTTGTTTTGTGTTTTTTTTTTTTGCTTTTTAGCCCAGTGGAGCTTGGAGTAAGACTTTATCTTCGCAGAGCAAATAAAGCTTGATTAGGTGTATTTATTAGAGGAAAATACCATCAGGGCGCGGCATTTAGAACTTCTTGGGTTTATTCTTGGCTTCGACCATGAAAACGAGTTGATAATATTGCCTTTGGACAGATTGTGACCATGGCAGTTTCAGAGCATTTCTTTCATACGAAGCCAAGCATCGGTTAGAGATTCGTTGTCATTTTGAGAAAAAGCTCAGATTTCTCCAAGGAGTCGGTTGAAAAGAGCAGGGGAAAGAATCTCGAACTAATGGTATGGGCTTAACTACACATACTTTTTACCTTTAAAACAAGCTTTAAAAAATAATCCAAAAAACGGACTGAAATGGCCAAAGATTGCTTGTTTGCTAATTGTATGTGCAGGAAGGTATAAACAAGGGAAAAAAAGGAGGTTTTGCTAATTGTATTGTGCAGGAATGGATAACTAAGAAAAAGACGAAAAACAAAGCCAAAACGACAAAACCGGACTCGGAATGGAAAAGACTGTGAAAGACAAAGCCAAATCGAAGCCGGAAAGTCAATCAAGTCAAAAAGTCAACAGAAAAGTCAACTGGCCAAAGTTCAAGAAATATAAGTTTAGGGGCTGAAATTGCCAAACCCTAAACTTATACAAAAAGAAGAAAAGAGAAAAAGAAAAGACAAGGGCTTGTATTGCAATTTGCTCAAAGTAACAAGTAGGGGGGCAAAACTGCCAACCCCCCTAACTTGTACACCACAAGGACGAAATTTGCAAACTACTTATAACTCCTTGGGGACTTGTTTTGCCAAGTCCCCAAAGTTATATAACCACAAGGACCATGCTTGCAAATAAACAAGTAACCCAGAGGGACCATTTTTGCCAACTAGTGAAACTTTCACTCTGTAACAGCCCTAACCTTTTTTCCCGCTCTTTTTTCCCTCTCAAACACACTCACGGGTTGTTATACCCATTTTTACCCTGTGTTTCTTCCCCACCTCCATAGACAATCATCTTCCCCCTCCTCCACTAACTTTCCCACCAAAAACCACCCCTTTCCAAGCTGGCAATCCCCCATTTTCCCATAAAGTTGGCCGAATCAATGGCTTAGATTGATTTGAAGAAGCACAAAGCTTATTAAGGGCTTGGATTTACTCATGGAAGTCTCTCACAAAAGAAACACAAGAAGAAGAAGCTGAAGACATAGATATTAGTATAAATAGGGTCTTAATGTTAGTGGAATATATAACTTGTTTTTTTTAGTTAATTACTTTTTAATTCAGTCAAGTTTATGTTTGTTTATGCTTATTTACAGCTTATTTGAAGTCTCTTGTACTCCTTTTAATCATTAATGAAGAGTTGAAGTTTTTAACCTCTATACCCGTTTTAAGAATTTATTGCCAAGCAACTTTAAATTATCTTTATATATGATAAATAAGCTCCTATAAGCTCTTATAGCAGCTTATTAAACTTATAAGACTTAAACTCTTCATAGTTTATAGTTTTATAAGTTTTTGTTTAGAAAAATCAAGAACAAGCCATTTGGAAGATAAGCTAAACCTGGAAGAGCTTATTGGCTTATTCACTGGCTTATTTATAAGCCAGAGCTTGTAGCTGAAACCCCTTGAGGGGGTAACAAGGTCCTTGTAAAAGCTTGGACAAAAGTAAGTGCATTTTTCCTTTTAAAGTCTCAATTTTTAGATTTTCTTAGCTTATTATGTTTTAGCCCTTTAGACTGCTTATTTCCAGCTTATTATTGTTCATTAAAGTTGAGTGATGCTTATTTGTCCTTTTCCTTTTAGAAATGCAAGTTAAAACAGCCCTTTACAATATTAAAATCCATTTTCAGAAACTAAAGGGGTGTTTGGCACAAGGCCAAAACGGGTCAAAAAGGCTTTTTGCATGGGTTAAGGTATTTGGGTTAACTTTAGCTTGAGTTTTTAAGCAATTTTAAGCTATTTTTAGAAAATTTTTAGTTGTAAAATAGTTTTTTAAGGTTTTTGAATCCATGTCCAAAACTGTGAAGTTTTTAAGTTACTCACAAGTGCTAATTTGATTAAGCACTTGTGGTTTGAATTTAAGGTTCAAAAAAGGTGTGTTTTAGTGTCCAAAAAGGGGCTGTCAAGAGCCTTTGTTCTTTTGACTTTATAAGTCAAAACCACCAATCCTTTTCCTGTCACAGTTTGCAAAAAGCCAAAAGAGCTTTTTCATAGTCAAAAATAAGCAAGTAGAAATGCTTTTTACAAGTTCAAAATTGGTGCATAAGCCCCTTAGATAGAGTACTCAATCTGTTTAAGCTTCTTTTTGCTTTTATAGCTTATTTGACAGCTTAAAATAAGCTGTCAAATAAGCCCTTGAGTCTTGCCTCAAAGCTCCCCTGGTGCAAAGGGGGAACTTTGGGCTCACTTTTCTCAGCCTTTAAGCCAAATTAAGCCCAAGAATTTAGCTTATTTTGAAAGCTTATAAGCTCTAGTATAGTCCCTCAAAATTTCAGCCCTTGAAGAGCTTGTTTGGTTGCTTATTTTTAAGCCCAAAGATGCCCTTTGGCTGTTTACACCAACAGTACTAACACCCAAGTTAGTACTGTTGTGGGGTTTAAGCCACACTTTGGCTTATTGAGCTTATTCCATAAGCTCAAATTGCTTCCTCATAGCATTTTAAGTTAGTTAAATAGTTGTTAAGCTTATTTTCTCTTTTTTCTAGCTTATTTGCCAAAGTAACTTAGTAAAATTTTAGCTTTTAGGCCATTTTAACTGCTGTCAACTTTCAGCTTATTTTATAGCTTATTCTTTTGACCAAAGTCAAAAGTGTTTTTGTTAAAGTTATAGAGATTAAGCTCCTTAATAAGTTTGTAGTTTTAAGTTTTTGCTAAAAATCATTTTTTTAATAAGCCAAAAATAAGCCAATAGCGTAGGGTTTGTTTTGTCACATTTTCATAGTATAGGGGCACCCGTTTTCATAGTAGTGTAAATTCCCAAAATGTTGCCCGCCTACCCTTTAGTTTAGATTTATACACTTTCTACCCTAGAGTTTTAAAAAAAAAAAAAAGGGGAAGATACTTGGTCCGGGTGAGCAAGACTCGAACCCGGGACCAAGCAATACATCCCCTTTACACAACACACA
>BQNB010096956.1:0-25500 GCA_026074375.1 Tanacetum coccineum | reverse complement strand
CCCTCCTAGATTCTTCTTAAAACTGGCCATTAAAGGGAGGTGGACGGGAGTTTTGTTTTCCAACTTTTAAGTCCCTCTCTTTATATTTAACATTTAATTAGTTAGTTTATAACGTCTAACGGTTAAACCAACCAACGTTAAATTATTTCGTGAAACATATTATATATTTAATAAATATAAACGAGTTATATATATAAAATACATAATAAACGTACTCTTCGTGTCTTAACGTGTGTGCCCCCAATAGGCTCACACATTTCTAGTCGTATAGGTGCGTATCCAACTAACCATAATTCAACAACAAAGTGTACCATCACCCCGTCAAGGATATTGTCAAGGATATACACGGCCTCCCCTTTTGTTTCTCGAAAGATCCGTTGCGTCATGCCTGCTGGTATCACACACGCCAGTACAACAATCCAGACCCTTTTCACCTTCGACAATGTAAACCTCTCAATTTTTGCGGCCGTATACTTGACAAATACGTCCCCAACAGTAATAAAAAACATTCGTTCGCCGGGCTATAAACTCTGACAAGCGATGGGGTGTTTGGATTCAACCACGATTCTTTCAAGCTCCGCCCAACAGTCAGTGGCAGCTCCGCGCTAGATGCCTGTACTATCAATATTTATGTATTTCTATTTCTTACTAGCTAGTGACTTATTACTTTTCTTCTTTTTTTTTCTTTTTTCTTTTTGCTTTTTTTAATAACCCGGGTGTCCGACTTGACATTTCAAGCCGACTATTCCAGGGCCGACTATCCTTTTGGATAGCCCGGAGTCAAGGCAGATGAACCTCCGCGGCCAATGGGGGATTAATTTTCTCCTTATGGTTCGAACCCTTTTTGATGTTATGAAATTACTAAACTGTGCGTACCCTTTTTGTTGTTATGAAATTATAGTAAATTGTAAATCTATGGCTCCTTGCAGACATAAGTTAGTAAATCGTGAATCTTTGATTTATTAATTGACATCCCACCGAAATTTTGGTGTGCAACTGGGGTGCTTGTGTATGATCATGTGATTGCTCCGAAGTTCAATTGCTCTGAGTCTCATTCATCGGGTTAGCTGGTGGCACCAGTGGCTTTGTTTGCAGGCGAATAGCGCGAAAAGTCACATATCCGTCTCTACAGTACTGAGTCAGCTTTTCGATTGATTGTTTGCTTGACGAGAATCCCTCAATTGAGCTTACAGACGATTTTGCTACAAATTTGACTTGATTATTGTTCTGTGCATCTGTCAAGAAGCCTGCTGGAGAGAGGATTGGTCCTGCTCTTTACCAGCGAAAGCAGAACCAGACCAAACCTCACTGGGTAAGCTTGTTTCATCTTTTCCATCTGATATGAACTTATGCACCTCTGCCCTTTCTACAATTCCAGAAATTTCAAATAGTTCTGCAGCTAAACCTTTATGTAGTTTCACACATACTTCCGAGCTAAATGTAACCATTAGTCAATTGTTATAACTTGTAGTTGGAGGTGTCATATCTTGGTCCAAGATTCATTTACTTGTTGTCGTTGAAGTGTATTTTAGACATGGTAGTTACCAGCCAAACAACTTGTAAATCCAGCGCATACATGATGTAACATAATATTTCACATTAATTAGTCTTTATTAGCTCTTACAGTTCAGTACACTTCATTTTATTCATCATATAAGGCATTTCACTTGATTATAAGTTTATCAAATAGTAAGAGCAAAAACTAAATGTTAGTACCTTTTATGCTATGCACAATAGAAACCATTTCTGTAAGCTCCATCGAGCATGAGTGGATATGGGACTCGTCAAGTTGGGATACAAAAACAGATTTTTTTGTCGATATTGTCCATTTTTTTCTGAATACGACATGCATTAAAAACTAATCTTTTAACAAAATGATTTAGGAGGTTTTATGTCATAAGAATATATATTGGCCGACTTTAAACATGTTTGACCCGTTCAACCCATTCCCCTTTTAGCTATATTTTTTTACCAGTTGAGACAACCAGCCCAAATGGACCCATTCATTAGTAAATGGGTCGGGATTGCCACCATTATATATACATCCTTTTGACGCATATGCGTCGTATAACTTGAAAACTTTAGCAGTGGCGTATATTGAATACCGTAACAGTTTTATTCAGGGAATGCACTACGATAATTGCTTTTTGTTTTACTTAAATCACAAAAGACTAAAAATTATATACATGTATGCACATGTTTAATTTGGGATCTATGTAAGCCGGCCAGTCTCTTTAGAAATTTTGTGATATACTTTGTGGATATAAAAATCCGTCGTATGTAGCCAGCTGGGATGCTGTTAATCCTCTGCCCTGGCCATAGCATCCGACCGCTTTCCAGAGAGCTTTTACACCCTCTTTTGCAGCATTTTTTTGCAGTTTACCTATTGCTCCTATACGCGTGTCAATTCTGTCAATACCAAAGCACAAAATCTACAGTCAATTCTTATTGTAAATGCAGGTAATAATGAAAAAAAAACATAGCCCTCTTAATGGACCTCTTCATCTGACAAATTGTATTTGCGGTCCAACTGTATTAGCTTAAGTACATCTGCATACGAGAACATATTTCAACGACTACCCCTCTTATTAATTTCGACAACTCGTAAACTTTCCGTTCATGACATTTCGAAATTTAGTCTGCTCGGGGCCAGGTCTGTAATCTAGTGAAGACTATCTACAGATATTGTGTGGATATAATTGACCTTGACATGGCAATAAGTGTTATGTATTATTGATGCACTGGTCTCATTTTTGTCCACATAATATAATTTTCAACTTATTCTACAAGTTCAAAGATATATATATATTTTTTTTTAGTTTACTTGGACTCATGTCATTTTCTATTGTAACACTTTCATCTCCAGCTAATGAAATTGTTGCATACAGAGAAGAAAAAAAGAGCTGGAAATAAATGTATGATGTTACTCATTTGTTCACAAAACTATCCTACTCGTGTCCACATAAATTAGTTTGTAAATTGTCCCGAAAGTTAGTTAGGGACCATGCTACTTATTTTCCATATGAGCTCCCACGAAGGTCGCATTATTGTAAACCTAAAATCGAGTGAGTGTTATTCTCTTTGTGATCAACCAATATGAGTGCTTTTTCATTTTCTCATTTCTCTTCTTGCTACTTGTGGTTACTGGTTGTTGTGGCCTTGTTTCATTTATGCTTATCTAAACAAAACTTTGATGATGTATTATGCATCAAAGAGGAGAGGCAAGCACTTCTCGAGTTCAAGCACCGTTCTATTGATGAAACAGATCGCCTTGCTTCTTGGGTTGATGAGAAGAACGATTGCTGCAAACGGGTGGGGATTGTTTGTGAAAGTATTCCTAGAGACTTGAAGCCACTTAAGAGAAGTCAAGTTACGGAAGCTATGAGCACTACTACTAGGAATAAGGCCATTACAATCACACTCACTTAAATCCAAAGAAACAAGACTAGTTATACTAAATATCCATAGTGGCACGATACTTTGATCAACAAATTCATTTTCAGAAAGATCAAGCAAAAGAAGGGATGCCTCATTGATGAAACAGATCGCCTTGCTTCTTGGGTTGATGAGAAGAACGACTGCTGCAAATCAGATTCATCTTAATGGTCATTGTCTTTCTGAAGCGTTACCAACATTAAATGAGTTTGAAGAATTCTCAGGGTAACAGTTGAAAGGGGATCTAAGTCCATCCTTATTGGATCTCAAGCAACTAAAGCATTTGGACTTGAGCTGCAATAATTTTGGACCGATCCAAGTTCCTGAATTCATTCGTTCTCTTGAAAACTTGAGGTATCTTAACCTCTCGAGTTCCAGTTTTGATGGAATTATCCCACCTCAATTGAGGAGTCTTTCGGACTTGCACACCCTTTATTTAGGAAGTTTTCAAGATGATGGGTGGCCGGGCTTATGGTGGCTGTTAAATCTCCATTTGTTACGTCACCTGGATACGAGTATGGTAGACCTCAGCAAAGCAACGGACTGGTTTCAGGTGATCAACAACCTCCCTTCATTGACCGAACTACATCTTAAAAACAGTTATCTCTTGGATACACATCCCCATGTTCCTACTCTCAATATCATATCCCTTCTTTTGCTTGATCTTTCTGAAAATGAATTTATTGGTCATAGTATCGTGCCCCAATGGATATTTAGTATAACTAGTCTAGTTTCTTTGGATTTAAGTGAGCGTGATTTTAATGGCCTTATTCCTATTAGTAGTGCTTATGGCTTCCGTAACTTGACTTCTCTTAAGTGGCTTCACGTCTCTAGGAATACTTTCACAAACAATCCCCACCCATTTGCAGCAATCGTTCTGTTTCATCAACCCAAGAAGCAAGGCGATCTGTTTACTGAGAGATTTTGTTAAAGAATGCTGGATCTCGCTGATGATAATGACATCTCTGTTGCAATCTGTGCCATCAGCCTTGTAAGACAACTATTGAGGTATCTATGTGTGTGCCCTTTTTGATGTTATGAAATTAGTAAATTGTGAATCTATGGCTCCTTGCAGACATAAGTTAGTAAATGGTGAATCTATAGTTTACTAATTGACATCCCACTGAAATTGTGGTGTGCAATTGGGGTGCTTGTGTATGATCATGTGATTGCTCCGAAGTTCAATAACTCGTAGTCTCGTTCATCAGATTAGCTGTTGGCACCAGTGGTTTTGTTAATTCTGACATTGTCGAGGCAGCTTTTCATATTAGTGAGATTGATTGTTTGCAGGTGAATAAGGCGATCAGTCACAGATCCATCTCTACAGTACTGATTCTGTAGTCTGTATGTCATTGATTCATTTGCGAGTTTATGGATGCCATGAAAGTAAGCTGTATCTCCCTTGTTCTCTTCTAGCATATCATCCTTGTGGTGTTATCGTTTCGTCTCTTGTGCTAGAAACAAATTCTAATTTACGTCTTACAGGATTGGAAGCGTATAACCTCAATGCTGTTGGGTGAGAATCCCTCAATTGAGCTTACAGACGATGATGCAACAAACATGACTCGATTATTGTTCTGTGCATCTGTCAAGAAGACTGTTGGAGAGAGGATTTGGTCCTGCTCTTTACCAGCGAAAGCAGAACCAAACTAAACCTCAGATGGTAAGCTTGTATGTCACTATAAACTTTTACCATATATTTCTTTCGTCAACTAAACCTTCTTTAAACATGGTGACAGATTCTCTCAGATCTTGTGTGAAGGAGGCTGAGGATGAACGTGTGGTTATCAATGTTTTGCAAGATTCACTATCGTGCATCCACAAATAACATCTGTTGTATAGTGCACTGTGCATTAGACGATTAGGTTATGGCCCAAACCCAGTTGTGGGCTTGGGTCCATTAGGTTTAGAGTTAGCTTATTTATCAAGTCATATTCTATTATAAATAGACATGAGATCATATTATGTAATCACAAAAACACAATCAATAATATCATTCTATTGTTATTTTACATGGTATCACAGCTAGGTAAGATTCTTCAAGAAAAATTGCTATCCTCCGGTCATCGGCTACTTGCCGGTGATTCGGAGGATTCCCTTTATTCTCGCTTTAATGTTTTTTAGGATTTTGTTTTTCGTCTTCAATTCATAAACCCTAAACCCAAGCCGTCAAAAAAAAATGTTGAGTTGCCTTCCATCAACCTTTTTTTTTCTTCTTCATCATCTATTTGTTTTCATTGTCGAAGATCATTGTCGTTGACAACAAAAGTTGATCATCAAATTGCCGCTCCCTTCTAAAGGGAAAGCAAGCCATGACAAAAAAAAAATCGTCACGCAAAGAAGGATGCTGCAAGCAATAAACAACTATGCCACCAAATACAATTATACTTCCGCTCGAACAAACAAAAAAAAATGAAAAAAAGAAGAAGAAAAAGCGGCTTTCAACATTTATTCCAGTTTGACCGTCCGGAATGTTGCCGTTCAAACTGCGGGGGAGTATTAGACGATTAGGTTATGGCCCAAACCCAGTTGTGGGCTTGGGTTCATTAGGTTTAGAGTTAGCTTATTTATCAAGCCATATTCTATTATGAATAGACATGAGATCATATTATGTAATCACAAAAACACAATCAATAATATCATTCTATTGTTATTTTACGGTTTTCGCACATACTCAATTGTTATAAATTTTAGTTGGAGGTTTCATATCTTGATTCTAAGATTCATTTACTTGTCGTTGAAGTATTTTAGACATGATAGTCACCAGCCAAACAACTTGTAAATCCAGCCCATACATAATATTTCACATCAATTAGTCAAGCTTTTGCTCACGAAGCTTAACAAAGTAACAAACTACAGACACTTATCTTGTCTGATATATCAAGCTTTTCCTGGAGGTTTCAGAAACTTCCCTTTCCTTGAGCTTCAAGTAGAAAGTGATTGGGTTCATCATATAAGGCATTTCACTTGATTATGTTTATCGAATAATAAGAGCAGAAACTAAAAGTTACCTTAAATGCTATGCGCAATAGAAAATTTCTGTAAGCTCCATCGAGCATGAGTGGATATGGGACTGGTCTGGTTGGGATACAATAACAGATTTTGTTGTTGATATTGCCCATTTTTTTCTAAATATGATATGCATTAAAAACTAATCTTTTAAGAAAATGATTTAGGAGTTTTTATGTCATAAAAATATATTTCGGCCGACTTTAAACATGTTTGACCCATTCAACCCGTCCCCCTTTTAGCTATATTTTTTTACCAGTTGAGACAAAACCAACCCAAATGGACCCATTCATAAGTAAATGGGTCTAGATTGCCACCATTATATACATCATATGCGTCACATAACTTGACAACTTTAGCAGTGGAGTATATGCAATACCAAAGCACAAGACCTAAAGCACGGAGGTTCACCTGCGCCGACTCCGGGCTATCCATAAGGGTAGTCGCTTTGGGATTAGTCGGCTCGTAATGTCGAATCGGAAACACAGGTATACCCAAAAAAATATAAAAGAATACTTAGCCCCTTATATACCATACCACTTAATGGACCTCTTCGTCAGACAACTTACATTTGCGGTTTAGCTTTATTAGCTTAACTACATCCGCATACGAGAACATATGCATGAAAATGAATCATGATTTTGTCTTTTTGCAGCCATAGGATTTATCGATTATTTTGTAAAGCAAGCTAGGGTATGTTCGGAGCACACGTTCATGGTATCTAAGTACACCTCAGGCAATATCACAATCTAATTTGAGCTGAAAAAGCTTCAACCAAATAAATCCAGTTTATTGTTTTTAAAGTCATTAAAACTAATGAGGGTATGTTTGGCGAAAAGAGTAGGAAGCAGTAGCGACAAGTAGTAGAGTAAGGAGGAAGCGATAGCTGTTTGTTTTGATAAAGTGTTTGATAACATAGTTGTATGTTTGTAATTATCAAGTGTAAATGCTAGTTGCTAGTAAATGCTCATTCAAGTACCATTTTGAATTGAAGTGTCTAGAGAAATTAGATATGCCAGTTGGTTGTTGCCAAACAAGCATTGTGTACGAAATACTAAACGGCGCTAGTTGCTTTAAAACGCTCCTTAACGCTCACCGGCAAACATACCTCGAATCACCGGAGAAAACAGTCAAATAATTTAAGCCAAAAGATGTTTAAATTCCTTCCAAACCGGAGAAAACAGTCAAATAATTTAAGCCAAAAGATGTTTAAAAGGAGAAATTCACTCATAAGAACGTACGAGGTATTGTTGGCGTTATGCTTCTTGGTGCTTGCTTTCTGATCCACCGGCTAGCAGGTTGTTCCTTCCAAAATGCTAATGCCGACATGGTTACGGAGGACTGTTCTGACATCCAGAAGTTATGATAGATTATTGGTGGGGCACGATATAATGTTTATGGGTTAATAGATTTTTGGCACTTGAATAAAAAAAACATTAATGCATGATTCAATGATAGATATATGTAATATGATGGTTTGTGTATATGATAAACATATTCTAAGTAGACATTTTTGTTCAAGACTGTGTTTAATTAAGGACATCGAATCATTAAGTGTGTTTAACTTCACTAACTGCTATATTGTACTAGGTGATAAGAAGACTTCATTTGTTCTTCATTAGCTTTTAGACCGACATCTCCACACAACTTGTTACGAATGTATATGTTATTCACGATTTATGCCTAATAGACGTTTCTCTTAAAATACAATGTCACCTTAACATGAGTTTACTGGCATGCCTATAAAAGAATACGACCAAAAAATAGAGGTGTAGACAATATTGCATCTCTATGCTAAAAGAGTGAGGCTTCCATAATGATTTAAGATTATAGTTGCCTACAGATACATATGATTTGTGTTAGCAAATGTAGAGATATACAATTTAAAATTCACTTATGTAAAAAATATAAAACTTGCTTTATATGAAGCCATGACTTTACCTACAAATAGTGAACTTACTTTTTTGATAACCCGGGTGTCCGACTTGACATTGCAAGCCGGCTATTCTCAGGGCCGACTATCCTTTTTGGATAGCCCGGAGTCAAGGCAGGTGAACCTCCGTGGCCAATGAAATGAACAAATTACACACACCAAGAAGCTATTTGGCTTTACCACATAGGCACATATCAACATAGTTACATAGATGCCGTTCAAAAAAAAAACATAGTTACATAGATAGGTCGTGAGATCCTTCTTATACAGTTTGAAGTAACATTCTCACAAGTTAGCCCTCAATGCCCCTCCCTTTATGCAGCCAAATTAAGTAGCACATGTTTGAAAAAGACGTACTGCACAATTTGCGTGTAATTCCATGGTCTATAGCTCTGATTATTGTTCACAAAAGTTTCCAGCTTGCAACATATAAAATTGCAGTTCAATCGCTTTTAATATGCAAGGAATATGGGCATACATATGGAAATCAAATAAACTAACAAGTGTACAAGCAACTAAGATTAAGGGAACTACTTAACCAATAGATCATTCTGATCCCGAAAAAAGTCACTTTATGTGTGTACCTACACAAAAAGTGCGCAACTTTTGGACAAGAAAGGTCGCCCAGTGAAGAAAAGAACAAGCAATCAAAACCAAGATAGTCTTCATCACATCTTTACAACATGCTTACAACTCTTAAGATGATAGAGAAAAAAAATGCATAATCTAATTATCATTTTAGCACTCGACACTTCTCCAATAACCATATTTCCTAAACAAGAACATCTTACTAATTTTCCAAACAGGACTCGTGAGGTCCATTTATAATCATAACGTCAGCATGATATACATAAGTATCCCCTTGCCGAAACACTCAAAATGTCAGTTTGGAATTGTGTCATCTTTTTGCGTATTACAAGCACTCCCAAATAGCCCTAAAATACAATATCTGATGTACTGTTTCTAATTCAATTTAGCGATATCTCAGATTGCTTACACTATTAAAATCTTCTAATGCTTCTACAAGGTTCTTGGAATAACATTTCTAAAATATAATAAGCACTTTATAGCGGAAAAACAACTTGGGCCTATTTTATGTCGAAAAGAAGCACTTCTCAGCTCTATGTTAAAAAGTGCTTATAATATTTCATAAACACAATACCAAACACCATCATATAAACATATTCTAATGCTAATAGCTAAGCAATCTCAGATATCCCTATATTATTTGTTGGGATTAAAAGACTTCAAGATATTTTTAGAGTTACTTCTGGTAATACTAATGAAAATAATGCTAAGTAGTTAAACTGGTAGTATAAAAGTTACTACTGCTAGTTACTATTGTTAGTATATATTAGTACTGTTGTTACTGCTGCTAGTAGAAGTTAAGACTGCTCAGAGACGAAGATTGAAAATATACTAAGTAGTTACTACTGCTAGTACAAATGTTAGTACTGCTAGAGTAAGCTTCTAAATAGTTAATACTGCTTGTGCTCAGTTACAACTGCTGAGTGATTACTACTGCTGAAAGAATTATGCTGACAGAGATGAGATCAAAGACTTATCAAAGAAGAGATAAAAATTGATTGGAGAACAATAATACTTACGAAGATAAGTATTAGTTATTTGTAAAGAAGATATGTATAACTTATTTGTTTAAGAGATTACGTTTGTTTATAGAAAAGATCAAGATAACTTAGGAAAGTATTGTAAGCCTTGTAGGACTCCTTGGTGTATAAAAGGAGGTCCTAGGGCATAATGTTATATATGTTTTTTTAGATGTTCATAGCTTCAAGGTTTTGTAAACCCTAACACTATCAAGGGTGTTCGTTTTATATTGAAGCTAAAAGTTTGGTATTATACAATTTTACTCATTACTTATTCTTCTTAGTATCATTGACTAGATTCCGCATAGTCTTTGATATATTCAATCAAAGTTTCTACCATAGTTGTCTTGGATTTATTCATTACAACTAATCCTTTTACAAGCTAAGCAAGATCTATTCAAGTGGGATCAACAAGTGGTATCAGAGCTTGTTGAGAAACTTTGAATAAGAAGAAACAATCTACACTTACCAGATCTATTTGTTTGTGAAAACATGGAGGCAGTATCTTCACCAATGGTTGCTGCTACAAAACTTCCAATGCTCAATCCAGGAGAATTTGAGCTTTAGAAAATAAGGATAGAACAGTACTTCCTAATGATAGATTATGATCTTTGGGAAGTAATAGTAAAGGGAGACTCACCTCCACCAAAGAGAACTGTTGATGGTGTTGAGCAAACATATCCTCCTACAACTGCAGATGAGAAGTTAGCAAGGAAGAATGACTTAAAGGCAATTGGTACATTGTTGATGGCCCTTCCAAATGAACATCAACTAAAGTTTAATACCTACAAATGTGCCAAGACTCTGATGGAAGCTATAGATAAAAGATTTGGAGGTAATAAGGAGTTAAAAAAAACTCAGAAGACACTTCTAAAGCAACAATATGATAATTTTAATGGATCAAGCTCTGAAGGACTTGATCAAACCTATGATAGGATACAAAAGCTTATCAGTCAGCTAGAGATTCTGGGTGAAACTATTTCTCAAGAAGATATGAATCTAAAGTTTTTAAGAAGTCTCCCATCAGAATGGAAGACTCATACCTTAATCTGGAGGAACAAACCTGATTTAGACACCTTGAGCATGGATGACCTATACAATAATCTGAAGATTTATGAAACTGAAGTTAAAGGGTCATCAATCTCAAACCAAAATTCACAAAATGTGGATTTTGTGTCTTCAATAACTCTAGCAGTTCCAATTAAGTTTATGGTTCTAACTCTACCAAAACTGATAGTATGATGAATGTCGTAATCAAACTATCTATGCAAAACCCATCTAACAGTCCACAAAAAATAAAAGAGAGGGACTTATAACATATTGATGCTGATGACTTGGAAGAGATAGATCTAAAGTGGCAGATGGCTATGTTGACCATAAGAGCCAGAAGATTCCTAAATAAGACTGGAAGGAAGATTAATGCCAATGGCTTTGAGACCATAGGGTTTAACAAATCAAAGGTGGAATGTTATAATTGTCATAAAAAGGGTCATTTTACAAGGGAGTGCAGGGCTCCAAGGGAGAACAAGAACAAAGAACCTATAAGGAGGAATGTGACAGTGGAAACAACAAAGACAAAAGCTTTGGTAGCTCAAGATGGACTTGGGTATGACTGGAGTGACCAGGCTGAAGAAGGACCTACAAACTTTGCACTTATGGCATATACATCTTCAAGTTCTTCAAGTTCTATAAGTTCTTCAAGCTCAGATTCTGAGGTATCTACTTGTTCTAAAGCATGTTTAAAATCTTATGAAATTCTCAAAGAACATTATGATAATTTGACAAAAGATTTTAATAAGTCTCAATTAAATGTAGGAGTTTATAAAGCAGGTCTAGAATCCATAAAGGCTAGACTAGATGTGTATAAAAAGAATGGAGGTTATTTTAAAGAGTATGCATAAAGATTTTAAAAACTTGATATAAGTTTGAGAGATAAATGCACTAAAAGAGCTAGAAAGAAATTTGAAAAGCTGAAAAGGAAAGAGATGATTACAACTAACCTTAGAATATAAGTTTAAAATTCATCTAAAAACTTATACAAACTATTAAGATTCAAGTAGTGATAAGTCAAGAACTGGTGTGGGGTATGATAGTCAAGTGGTTGATAGTCAAGTGTTTGATAGTCAGGTGAATGATAAGCACAAAACAAGTGAAGGGTATCATGTAGTTCCACCTCCCTACACTGGGAACTTCATGCCCCCTAAACCTAATTTGATACTTGTTGATGAGGAAGAATATGTTTTTAGTAAGTCAAAACCTAAGTCTGTTAGTGAACCACTTATTGAAGACGGATATTTGATAGTTGAGGATTAGAATGAGACTGAGTTTAAAGTCTAAACAAAGAAAACCTAGTATTTGCCAAAGTAGATTTGTTAAATCTAATGAGCATGTGTGAGAAACACCTAGTGAGTCTGTAAGAAGGTAAAGGAATAAATAAGCAAGCTAAATACCCTAGGAAAAATAGTCAAAGTCCTAGAGGTAATAAGAGAAACTAGAATAATTTGATGACTCAGAAGTTAGGAAGTAATTTTGAGTTTAAAAATAAAGCTTGTTATGAATAGTGGCATTTTTTTTTTTTTGTTTTTTTTTTTTTATTTTTTTTTTTTTTTTTTTTGTTTTAAAATCATTTGATCAAAGATTGTGATTTCTATGAAAATAAAATGGTAGAGAAAACTATATGGAACAATGATAGAAGGGTGAATCATGAAAATTCTTAAAGAATGACTCACCCTCATCCAAAAGGAAATTTTGTTCCAAAAGCAGTCTTAATGAAATCTGGCATTAAAACACTTAATACTGTTGGGCAAAACTTTTCAAAAGTAGCAGTATCAGTTAATACTGCTAGACCAATTAATACTGCCTACCCAAGACCAACAGTAAATAGTGCAAGGACAACATCAAATACTTTTAATAGAGCACATTCACATATTAGAAGGCCCTTTAACACGTCTACAACAAATAAGAATAGTAATTTAAATGAAAAGGTTAATACTGTTAAGGGAAATGTTACTACTGCTGGGCCAAAAGCAATAGTAAGTGATAAAAAGGGAAATGAGGCTAATGCTGTTAAGGCCTCAGCATGTTGGGTTTGGAGATCAAAGAAAAAGGTTTTAGACCATGTCTCCAGACACAATGGTGCATCAATGAACTTTAAAAGATTTTACTATGTTGATGCACAAGGCAGATCTAAGTCTGTAATGGCTTGGGTCCCTAAGAGAGCCTGATTCTCTTCCTTTTTATGCAGGGCAATCCACAGCTAGAATTGCAGGAAAAAGGAGTCATTAACAGTGGATGCTCTAGGCACATGACAGGAAACAAGTCTTACCTCTCATATTATGAAGAAATTGATGGTGGATTTGTTGCCTTTGGAGGAGATCCCAAAGGAGGTAGAATCACTGGTAAAGGTAAAATCAGTACAGGTAAATTGGATTTTAAAGATGTGTACTTTGTTAAGGAGCTTAAGTTTAACCTTTTCGTTGTCTCACAAATGTGTGACAAGAAAAAAGTGTTCTTTTTTACAGACACTGAATGTGTTGTTTTGTCTCATGACTTTAAGCTACTTGATGAAAATCATGTCTTGCTTAGAGTTCATAGAAAAGATAACATGCAGTGTTGATTTAAAGAATATTATTCCTTCAAGAGGTCTAACTTGTCTCTTTGCAAAGGCTACATTAGATGAATCTAATATATGGCATAGGAGGCTTGAACATATAACAGTGGATGCTCTAGGCACATGACAGGAAACAAGTCTTGACCTCTCATATTATGATGAAATTGATGTGGATTGTTGCCTTGGAGGAGATCCCAAAGGAGGTAGAAAACACTGAGTAAAGGTACTAATCATACAGGTAAATTCAATTTTAAAGATGTGTACTTTGTTAAGAGCTAAGTTTAACCTTTTCCGTTGTCTCACAAATGTGTGACAAAAAAAAGTGGTTCTTTTACAGACAGAATGATTACTCGAATGTGTTGTTTTGTCCTCATGACCTTTAAGTCTATTGATGAAAATCATGTATTGCTTAGAGTTCATAGAAAGAAAACATGGCAGTGGTTGATTTAAAGAATATTATTCCTTCAAGAGGTCTAACTTGTCTCTTTGCAAAGGCTACATTAGATGAATCTAATATATGGCATAGGAGGCTTGAACATATAACAGTGGATGCTCTAGGCACATGACAGGAAACAAGTCTTACCTCTCATATTATGAAGAAATTGATGGTGGATTTGTTGCCTTTGGAGGAGATCCCAAAGGAGGTAGAATCACTGGTAAAGGTAAAATCAGTACAGGAAAAATTGGATTTAAAGATGGTAATTTGTTAAGGAGCATTAAGTTAAACCTTTCGTTGTCCTCACAAATGTGTGAACAAGAAAAAAGTGTTCTTTTTACAGACAATGAATGTGTTGAATGTCTCATGACCTTTTAGTACTTGCTGAAAATCTGTCTGCTTAGAGTTCCTAGAAAGATAACATGCAGTGTTGATTTTAAAGAATATTTTCCTTCAAGATGTCTAACTTAGTCTCTTTGGCAAAGGCTACATAGATGAATCTAATATACTGGCAAGAGGAGGCTTGAACATATAAATTTTAAAACATGAACAAACATGAGGGGCAACCTTGTAAAGGTTTACCTACAAAGATTTTTGAAAATAATCATACCAATTTTTGCTGTCGAAAGGAAAGCAACATAAGCCTCTTGTAAGACCCAAGACTGTAAGCCCTCAATCAGCCAACCATTACAAATGTTGATATGGAGTTTGTTTGTGCCAACACTGTAAAAATCTATATGAAAAAAGATGTAATGCCTAGTTGTCTCAGATGATTATAGTAGGTTTAGTTAGGTATTCTTCTTAGCCACTAAGGATGAAACTAGTGAAATCCTTAAAACATTTATTACATGCATAGAAAATCTAATAGACCTTAAGGTGAAAGTGATTAGATATAACAATGGGACTGAATTCAAAAATAAGGTCATGAATCAGTTCTGTAAAATGAAGGGTATTAAAACGGAATTTAGTGTTGCTAGGACCACATACAAAAATGGGAGTAGCATAAAGGGAACATAAGACACTAATAAAGGCGGCTAGAAACCTGATGCTAGCGATTTAAAAATGCCAACAACTTTATGGGCTGAAGCAGTAAAATTTCATGTTATGTACAAAATAGGTATTTAGTTAATCAAGCCACACAACCAGACTCAATTATAAACCTATGGAACCTTTTTCTAGGTAGAAAACCTGCCTTAAGCTTCATGAGACCATTTGGGTGTCCTGTTACAATCCTTAATACCATAGATCACCTAGGTATGTTTGATGGAAAGGCTGATGAAGGGTTCTTTATAGGATACTCCACCATAAGAAAGCATTCGCAAGGGTATTCAACATCAAAACTAGATGGAGGTAGAAGAGAACATGGCATGTACAAGTTTAGTGGAAGAAACAATCTAAATTGCAGGAAAAGGACCCTAATTGGCTGTTTGATATATACCTCTAACAAAATCTATAGATTAATGAGAGCCATTTGTTGTCAAGGGAATCATTCTAATGGCATTGCATGGTATAAAAGGAATAAATGAAAATGCAGGTAAAGCTAGAGAGGAGACAGTATCTGGAAAATATTACATACTGCTACCATTTTTGACTCAAGATTCACCATTCTTTTCTAGTTCAAAGGATTCTCCTGATGCTGGATTCAAACCATCAAGGGAGGAGGAAAAGAAGGATGATAAAGATCTAGAGAATGAAGATAGTGAGGTGACAAATATACAGAGGAGCCAAGAGTTAATCAAGAGCAGGATGCAAATGTCAACAGCACTAACAACATTAATACTGTTAGTCCAACTATTAATGCTGCTGACATAGAAAATAATGATGTTGATGAGAATATAGTCTATCGATGTGATGATGATCCAAACATGCTTAATTTGGAACAAATTGTCTATTCAGATGATGATGAAGGAGTTGATGCAAAGGCTAACATGACTAATTTAGATACACATATCCTTGTCAGTCCTACTCCAACTACCAAAATCCACAAGGATCATCCACTTGAACAAATCATTAGAGATATACATTCAGCACCTCAAACTAGAAGGATAACAAAGAATGTGACTGAACATGGTATGTTTAGTTCAGTGCAACAAAGAATCAACTACAAAGACTTTTAGAATTTTCTGTTTGCATGTTTCTTATCACAAGTAGTGCCCAAAAAGGTAATCCAAGCATTACAAGATCCAAGCTGGATAGAAAGGCTATGGCAAGAGAGCGATTTGCAATTCAAATTACAACAGATTTTAACTTTGATTGATTTACCACAAGGCAAAATACTATTGTGTACTAATGGTAGTACAGGAACAAGAAAGATGAAAGAGGCATTGTAATCAGGAATAATGCTAGGTTGGTTGCTCAAGGATACACTCAATAAGAGGGAATTGATTATGATGAGGTTTTTGCTCCAGTTTCTAGAATTGAAGCAATTAGGCTGTTCTTAGCCCATGCCTCATTCAAAGTCTTTGTTGTGTATCAGATGGATGTGAAGAGTACATTTCTATATGGCATGATTGAAGAGGAAGTTTATGTCTGTCAACCTCCATGGTTTGAAGATCCAGAGTTTCTTGACAAAGTTTATAAGGTAGAAAAGGCATTATATGGTTTACATCAAGCTCCTAGAGCTTGGTATGAGACTCTATCTACTTATTTATTGGACAATAGATTTTAGAGAGGCCAGATAGATAAGACTTTGTTCATTAAAAGAGTTAAAGGTAATATTCTACTAGTTCAAGTATATGTAGATGATATCATTTTTGGATCTACTAAGAAGGGTTTATGCACCGAGTTTGAGAAATTGATGCACAATAAGTTCCAGATGAGTTCTATGGGTGAGCTTACTTTTTTCTTAGGACTGCAAGTGACATAGAAAGATGATGGGATTTTCATCAGTCAAGACAAGTATGTGGATCAAATCTTGAAGAAGTTTGGTTTTTCAACTGTGAAGACAGCAAGTACACCTATGGAAACTTCAAAGCCATTGCACAAGGATGTAGAAGCTGAAGATGTTGATGTTTACTTATATAGATCAATGATTAGATCATTAATGTACCTAACAGCTTCAAGGCCTGATATAATGTTTGATGTATGTGCTTATGCAAGATTTCAAGTCAAACCTAAAATTTCACATCTTTATGCTGTGAAAAGAATCTTTAGATACTTGAAAGGTCAACCTAAATTGGGCCTTTGGTATCCTAAGGACTCACCATTTGACTTGGAAGCTTATACTGACAGTGACTATGCTGATGCAAGTTTAGACAGGAAATCCACAACAGGAGGTTGTCAATTTCTTGGGAGGAGATTGATCTCATGGCAATGTAAGAAGCAAACTATAGTTGCCAACTCTACTACTGAAGCAGAATATGTAGCTTCATCTAGTCGCCGTGGACAGGTGTTATGGATTCAAAATCAAATGCTGGATTATGAATATAATTTTATGAATACCAAGATTTTCATTAACAATAAAAGCACTATCTGCATTGTTAAGAATTCAGTGTTTCACTCAAATACTAAGCACATTGAGATTAGACATCACTTCATCAAGGATTCATATGAGAAGAATATTAATTTAAGTGATCCAGATTCAACACTAATTACAATATTTGCAGATTTACTCACAAATCATTTGATGTTAGCATAATATTCAATATCAGATAGCGAAGTATAGGAATGCTAACCCTCTGAAGTATTGAATTGAGGGAAGTTAATTGTGTACTATGAAGCTGATTATACACCAAAGGATTTCTTTAAGTGGACATGGAAATGCTGCATACAACCAGCAGAGTATGGGTGAAGGGTCAGGAAAATCCCTCTGACCCCAACACGACATCCACAACGGCTACACTATCTAATCTTGAACCCAATCACTGTTCATCATTATCTTAACCTAAAAAAGACCAAAACCTAGGAAAGCAAAAAGACCACTAAGATACTCATCTAGTTAACTATTCCCCTTGTGAGCTAGATGAGAACTGTCATAAGTAGTAGGGAAGACAGAATGGAAAGGGCTGCCACTACTAGCTTAGAAGCAAAGCAGGACAGTGGTAACATAAATAGGACCCAGTCCATGATAACACTTAATGAGTCTTTTCCTTAGGGAACTGATTTAGGTAGTGGTCCTATGTGCTAAGATACCATATTGGGGGGTGTAGAAGCTCAAATTAGGTTTGAGGCTGCATCTAAATAGTCCAATGATCCCCTTCTCTCAAGAGTTAACATACTTAGAAGTGGGGAGGACAACATGAAACTAAAGGAATTGATGGAATTTTATACCAAACCATCTGTTAGGGCTCTTGATTTGTGATATAAAAATAGATGGAGTGAATTGGTGAGAAAAGAAATAAGAGATATAGTGAGCTGAAAAATAGAAAGAGAGTTGTGTGATATAAAAATAGATAGAGTGAATTGGTGAGAAAAAGAAATGAGAGATATTGTGAGATCAAAAATAGAAAGAGAGCTTGTGAGAGTCAAAATTCATGATGGAAATGCTTTTTGGAATGAAATTGGAGTTAATGTTGGTGTATCAAAGTTAATGCTGCTAAGCTTAGACTTAACAGCTGCCAGTACTAGTTTATGCTGCTAGGATTTACTTACTGTTAGGCATAAGTTAATGCTGCCAGGCATAACTTCCTATTGCTGGGTTAGTTAATACTGTTAGGCTTAAGTTAATGCTGTTGAGGGTGATTTCATAAATACTTCGATTAAGGGTTTCAATCACTTATTCAATTTCGAATTATTTTTTTTAAAACACCATTGATATACTCTTCTAATCATAAACCCTAACTCAATTTTATCATTAATCCTCAAAACCTAACACAATGTCGAATCCTAAGTTTGCTGAAACTCATAATTTAGTTGCGTTTTTGGAGAAACCCAAAGAAAGTGATGGGTTTAAGGGAATTATTGATTTTCTGAATGCAAGTTCTATCAGATATGCGCTAATGGTAATACCCACCATCTATACTACATGTATTGAACAATTCTGGTCAACTGCCAAGGTTGAGACAGTTAATGGGAAAGCCAATACGAAACTAGTTTATAAGAAGAGAGGTGATCATCACTGAGACGAGTATAAGAAGTGATCTTAAGTTAGAAGATGCTGAAGGAACATATTGTCTACCTAATAGCTAGCTACATTTTTTCAAACTGGAAAGAATAGGGGTATCGAAAAATCTTACTCAAAAGCATACAACTATAAAGCTTATTTTTCTTCCCAATGGAAATTTCTTATCCATACCATACTGCAATGCCTTAGTGCTAAGACTACAGTCTGAAATGAATTTAGTAGCACTATGGCATCTGCTATCATCTGTCTTGCCACAAACAAAAAATTTAACTTTTTCAAGTACATTTTGATAATATGGTGAAAAACTTGGAGGGTGGGGTTAAGTTTCTTATGTATCCAAGGTTTGTGCAAGTCTTCCTAGACAATCAAGTTGAAGGAATGATAAAACATAAAGGGATTTATGTTACCCCTTCCCACACCAAGAAGGTGTTTGCTAACATGAAGATACCAGGAAAGGATTTTTCTGGTAAGGTCACACCTCTTTTCCAAACAATGATGGTTCAAGCTCCAAAAGATATGGGTAAAGATTCAGCTGCTCCTACTAATTCCTATTCTACACCCATTATTACTCAACCATCATCATCTAAGCCTCAAAAGAAACAGTCTAGAAGAAAACAGAGGAAGGACAGTGGTCCTACAGAGCCTATCCCTGATGAGGCTACTAATGAGGAACATATATATACCCCTTCCTATGATCCACCTCAAAGTGGTAAGGATAGACTGCAACTGACTGAATTGATGAGTTTATGTACCAGTCTACAAGAGAAGGTTCTTGATTTAGAGAAAGCAAAGACTGCTCAAGCAAAGGAGATTGCTAGTTTAAAGAAGAGAGTCAAGCAGTTGGAAAAGAGAAAGAAGTTAAGAACTTCAGGGCTCAAAAGGTTAAGGAAGGTTGGTTTAGGTAGCAGGGTAGAATCCTCTAATGATGTCAGTTTAGGTGCTCAGGAGAATCCATCCAAACAAGGAAGGAAAATAGCTGATCTTGATGCTGATGCAGAAGTGACCTTGATTGATGAGACTCAAGAAAGAAATGATGAAGAAATGTGCTGATGTACAACGATGATTTACAAGTGAAGAAGCTGTTGCTAAAAAAGTAGTTGCTAAAAAGGAAAGTTTCGTACTAAACTGCTGAATCCAGTTTACTACGCTGGTGAAGTAGTTTTACTACTGCTAATGTTGAAGTTACTATTGTCAGTGCTCCAACAACAACTATTGATGAATTGACTTTGGCTCAAACTCTAATAAAGATCAAAGCAGCTAAACCCAAAGCTGTTACAACTGCTAGCTGACAACAGACCACTAATTACAAGACCCAAGGCTAGAGGGGTTGTAGTTCAAGAGCCATGTGAATTCAAAAAAACATCATCACCTTCACAAGCATCACAACTTCCATATGCTAAAGACAAAGGCAAGGTAATAATGGTTAAGCCTCAAAAACCTTTAAAAAGGAAAAATCAAATTGCACTTGATAAAGAAGTTGCTAGAAATCTTGAAGCCCAACTACAAACTGAATTGGAAGAAGAAGAGAGGCTTGCAAGATAAAAGGAAGAATAAGCCACCATAGCCTTAATTGAATCATGGGATAACACACAAGCAATGATAGAGGCTGATAGGTTGCTGGCAGAAAGACTGCAAACAAGAGAGCAAGATGAATTGACAGATGAAGAGAAGGCAAGATTGTTTGCGGATCTCTTAGAGAAGAGACAGAAACATTTTGCAGCATTAAGAGCTAAAGAAAAAAGGAACAAACCACCCACTAAAGCACAAAAGAAAAGTACAATGTCAACTTATCTAAAACACATGGGTGGATACAAGCACAGTTAGTTAAAGAACAAGTCATTTGACGAAATTCAAAAGTTATTTAATAAAGAAATGACAAGGGTAAATATGTTTGTTGATATGGATATTGAAATTGTTAGGATTATGAAAATCCATGTAAAAGACTCGGTCACCCCGTGTAATGTCTAGTATAGGTTAGCTCGTAGCCTTAATATTAATCGTTTAATTACCGTATGACTTATGGTGTTGGGCCGGGTCTTTACCCACATGTTAGCCCACTCCATAGCCCACTTAGGGGCACAAAACTCATGTATATATACCCCTTTCCAGCCATGGGAAGGGGTTGGTTGATCATTTTTCATAATACACACACTAAAGGTGTTTTTCTCTCACTGGAACTTACTGTCTTTCTCTACAAAGTAGGCCAACCCCAACAATTGATTGGTTATGATATCCAATATCCTAACAATGTGTAATATATCACATAGGATATTAGCTAGATTGTGTGTCCATTTCTTGGTTTTGTTGGATCAAAAGTTTGTTTATGAAAGTTTATGGTCTTATTCATGACACTCCTTTGATTCTCACATTTGTGATGTTAAAGTAGTGTTTTTATAGTTGTTATAGCCTTCTAGGATCAAGTTATGCAAAAGAAACCAAGCAAAAACGTTCAAAATGGTGATTTTTAGGTAAAAAAAGTTCGTAGTTTCTTGACTGCGTTTTGCCTTACTGGCATATTCTTGGTTGTGTTTTGCTTCTTGCGTTTTGTCGTTTTGTAAAGGACAAATGTACTGCGTTTTTTCTTATTAGGAGTTGCGTTTTGTCTCTTGCGTTTTGCTTCCTGTCCTGCGTTTTTACTAATTGAAGACCTTTCTTGCGTTTTGCCTAGGAGAGACTCTGCCCATTTCAAAACTTGATTGCGTTTTGTCTCAAATGGATTGCCAGTTTTCTCAAGATTGGATTGCATTTGGTCTCAAGACTTGATTGCATATTGTCTCAAAACTTCTGCGTTTTGTCTCAAGATTCCGTGCTTTTTGTCTCAAGACTTGGATTGCGTTTTTGTCTCAAGACTTCTGCGTTTGTCTACTTTTGAAAGACCTTCACCGCGTTTTAGTAAGAAAGAAACTCTGGACAAAAATTTTCTTCATTACGTTAACTCATTTCAACCAAACCAAATCACAATTAAACAACATATCACCTAATCTAACAAACAATCATCACTTTTAACATACAATCACTAATCATTGTTCGATCAAATTAATCATTTCACAATCAATTAAAATGGCTAATCTTTTGAAAGATATCCAATGTGCCAGTTCTGATACCCGACCACCTATGCTTGATAGAACTGACTTTGCATCATGGCAACAACGTATTCGACTGTATTGTCGAGGTAAAGAGAATGGTGTGAACATTGTGAAGTCAATTGATGAAGGACCATTTCAAATGGTGATTTTCGGAAATACTTACTGAAGAGAACTGAAGGTGTCCCTAAGGTCCAAACGGACCTCGGTCTATTCTGACATTGTCACCGGAAGATTAAGATAGGTACAAATGCCAACATATCGGGCAACAAACATCCTACAATCAAGGTTCAAAAGATAATATACTCTCTTATCAATAAAACACTGACGCAGAAGGACATATGGGACAATATGAAATTGCTCCCGGAAGGTTCAGAATTAACAAAAGAAGACCGTGAATCACAGCTGTATGATGACTTCGAACACTTTCGTCAGCACAAAGGAGAGACTATTCATGATTACCATGTCCGGTTTACCAAACCCATTAACGACATGCGTAACATCAAGATGACCATGTCCAGAATGCAGTTGAATTCTAAGTTTGTTAATAACATGTTGCCGGAATGGGGTAGATTTGTAACTGTAGTGAAACTCAATAGAGGCTTGAGGGACTCCAACTATGATCAACTGTATGCTTATCTAAATATAACAACCCAAGAATTTTCATCAAATGCAAAACCTATTTTTCTATTATCACAATTGTACGGGGAAATTTTTCGCTTTATTACATTACTTGCATTGTCAATATCTCAGTATGCAATGTAACTTGCATAACTAAAGTAGACGAGCTCACGCAACCTATCTATGGCAATCCTGTCTTCATATATGTCAAGCAAACATCATAACATGTCAAGTCAATATCATCATATCCTTTTTACAAAGTACATTATTCCTATAATGTACCATTCGTAACGTTATATCAAAACGGGCTTTAAACCGTTATCGTATACCTCTAAACCCTAAATTCCATGAAAGGTTAATATCTAAAGTGAATGTACAAGCTACTAAATAATATGTACAAGTAATATAACATCTCATTTGAAATATAAACTCCCTCCAAGTCAAAGTACAAGTCTTTAATTTAAAAGCACAATGACACATGAATCTCTAAAATAGCCGTTTTACCTCTGTTTTCATTCTAATTTCTTCACCATCACTCGTGTACAAGATACTACACTCATTATACAATGTGTAACCTAATTATTCTATTCATAAGCTTTCATACATCATTTTGTACTCAAAACCCTAATTCAAAACCCTAAACCCTAAAACCGAGCTAGTTTTTAAACCATGACTCGTGTCTTGATTTTTATTCATTGTAAACCCAAACCAACACTCAAATAGTGGTAATAACATAAATTACAACATTATCAATCACTTTCCATCATCATTTCACCATATTAACAACAATGTACAAGAAACAAAGCTAGAAAACCCTAATTATGCCCTAAATGGAACTTTTGACCCGTTTACTCATTTTCTACCCATTTTAACCCAAACCACCTATCAACTTTTGATTATAATCCTTAATATAAGTCTTAGAATCAGTAACCTATCATTCTTAATCAAATTTATACGAAATTCAAGCTTGAAAACCCTAATTGAGCCCTAATGTACTCGAAATCAAAAACCTTTGCAAAGTAACCCATTTTGAAAGTTTTTCTTGCAACCAAGCACCTCAATGACAATCTCCTTACCTCCCTAGCTGATTACAAGCACCTCTCATCAAATATCTTCATCATTTATAGTATAAAATTGATCACATGGTTCCTTGTTCTTCCATTTCTAGTCGCGGCATGCAAAGGGATAAACAACTCATCCAAGCTAGTTTTTGGAAGCAGAAGATATGGGGTGAAGTGAAGAGATTATTTAAATCCAGATACAGGGAATGATTGAATTATGGAAGCTCATAAAGCATATCTATGATGTAACTAGTGGTTATATGAATCATGTAGCGTTGGCATCATGTGTCTACAGAGAAGGGAATAGACATCTTTATGAGGTAGAAAAGGAGTTATCCATTGTCAAAGGAATCTTACTTGATGGCTGGTCGCTAAGCTCTTAGTAGATATGATAATGAATAATGTCTAGAGAAAAAAAATAACTTCTTAGGAAAAGATATTATGCAGGTTGAAGACCAAGTAGTTGATAGTGTTTGGAAGAATTCTTCTACGAGAACAAGGTTTAATTCAAGAAAGAAACTTGATGAATTTGGAGGAAAATCACATGTTTAGGGTGAGATTATTGGGAATTAAAAAAACTACAAGTCTTCATACTTAGTACTGGCCAAGGTAAGAGTTAGTAACTACCAAGCCAAGAGTTAGTACTGCTCAAGTTACAACTGCCAGTACTAATCAGTTAGTACTGCTAGAGTAAGTTAGTAATGCCAGTACTAACTTAAGACTGCTGAGAACGTAAGACTGCGGAATGAAGATTAAGTACTGCCTAAAGTATAAAGTCATGTCAAGTGATTTGTAATTGAACTATTCAGTGTATATCTTATAAAGTTAGCATGATACATATAAGATTAGGACATTATAGATGGTTAGTAGTATCTTGTAAAAGGACGCCTTACGTGTATAAAAGTAGATCTAGGTTATGGTTTTATTTAATATCATTAATATATTACTATATATATATATATATTATATATATTATATATATATATTTATATATATATATATATATATATTTTTATACGTTTTTGATATATAGCTTCAAGGTTGTAAACCCTAGTACTACTCAGAGTACTCATATTATTGATAATAAAACAATATGTAGAGCCTTTTCATTAATTATCTTTGTTCATATTATTCTTACTGTATCATTAATTTGCTTCTAAGTTATTAAAGAGTAGATTCGCATACTCTTTAGTATTCACAAAGTTTCTACCATTGGTTTAGAATTCGCATTTAACAGTGAATTCTTAACATTATTATCATGAATAGGTTCAACAACACGATTCTTTTTATTAACTTTCCTAGGGTTGGGCTTCTACTTTACTCTTCATGTTCCTTCTTGGTGTTTGCGAGATCCTATCATTCCTTTTATTGCCAGTAGGCTTTGATCCGCACTTACAAGTGGAACACTTCAATCCTGTAGAAGACAACACAAGTGTGTTAGAATCTGATGTGTTCAATAACTCTACCTGTTTAATGTTGCTTGAGGATGTGAGAGGTTCAGCAAACCTAACTTTTTTGACCTTGTTTTTTGGGTGTGACAGCAACCTTTTCTGCACTAAGATTAATCGCATTAAGGCATGTATCTCAAACATATACAAGTAACTCCTGAATTCGTTGGGGATGCTTATAGGCAAAGTCTAACT
>BQNB010096954.1:0-25501 GCA_026074375.1 Tanacetum coccineum | reverse complement strand
AGGACGACTATAACCAGCTTAACGAGCTACCTCCATTTTTTAGTAGCATTGAGTCTTTAGATGAAATTCTTGATGATACGGTTTATTTAAGATCGGATCATCAAGAAGGACACGAAGAATGACGAGTTAGGTAATAAAATAATTTACACAAGTTATAACTAAACTTAAGCTAATATACTTTACTATATATAGTCAATCAATTCATGCGTTTTTATGATAATTTTTTTTACAGGTAGTCGAATAAATTAAATAAATAAGATGTGCAAATAAAACAAATTTATTTTCTCCAATAAATGTTCCAAACATATAACTCTTTGCCACCCATTAATTAAGAAAGAAAAAAAACCTCTGCAGTTCTTCCCCAAATCTTCCCCCTAATTTTTACCGCCAATCGAACCATAACCACCCCACGATCATCACCTCCACTCTCATACTCCCGCCAATCGAACCCTAACCACCACCCCACCACCCCTCTTGATATATGATGTTGTTTGCATCATTTGACAAGTTACTAACCACAATCAATTTTATCATATCGAATCCCAAACCTCCATCCACCTCTGCCATCTCAACCAAGCTCAATTTGGGCTATTCATCTGAGTTTGAGCACATCAAATGGTATTTTTCTTCTTAATTTAATTTTGATATGCAATTGTTATTTATTTTTAAGTTAATTTCTGAAAATAAGCGTTGGTAACTTGTATTAGGTTTCGATTTAGGTGTATCAAATAATGTTTTGTATGCATAAGTTGTCATGTGTCTGCTTATGTGTTTAGTATTGGCCGTCAATGTTTAACATATACTAGGCGGGTTTGTGAAATATGTAAGTTTTGTGATTTATGTGTTGTTAATCTGTCAATTTTTGTACTTTTTGTGATTTTAGTTGTGAATCACAAGAATTATGATGATATAATACTTTTTTTACACTGTTAGCACATTAAATAAGCAAAATACTTCTCTTACTGGCAGTCCTAAACACCTCTTATCGTGATATATTCATGGAAAACCAAATTGCAAACGCTTTTGTTTATCATCTTATCAATAAATGTTTGGAAATACTCTCACATAACCACAACATATGTTATCTTGCAATTCGGTGTTCTCTTCTTGGTTTCTCTCTATTTACTATCTTTATTTCATACGATTCTGGAACGAATTTTGACAAAGTTAACGAGTAGTGGTTATTAACGACAATATTTGGCTACTGTGAGTTTTTGTTTACATCAGTTCTGTGTTCTTTGAATGTTTTATCTGGTGGTACAGTAATTATGGCTGGAATTTGTCTGCAAGTGGCTGCTGTATTGCTGCATTTTCTTATTTTTACTGTCTTACTGTTGTGCACTATATAAGCTGATAATTCCGTAAACATACTTTGCTCAATGATGTATTACTGCATCTTCTTATTTCTAATGTCTTACAATTGCTTACATGTTTTTTAGGACCCCCCCATAATTCCACGAAAAACAAGAGGAATCAATAAAATCCAAGATCTTCCACCAGGTGAAGTTGTTGATTTCAATCGGTTGGGTCAAGCTGTAGGTAAGTGGCAAAACTTATATGGAAAGTACCTCGGAACTCGTACCCGAAGGTTAATTTCCATGAACATAGAGGACTGGAAGCATGTGACAAAAGAACAGAAAGAATTTTTATGGTCGGATATCAAGGTATTATATCTAAGATCGTTAGTTACAATATACTCTAACTAGTACATGTATTAACAATCAATAACCTTTATTTCTATATCATTCAGACACATTTTAGACTTGAGAATGATGATGTCAAAGTCCCTACACTTTTATCATGCGGCGCTAAGTGGAAGGCATGGAAAACAGAACTACGAGGTGACTACATGCTTAAGAACATATCTCCTATTGGCAAATGGACATATATAGAGCCTCATGTGTGGGAAGAATTCTGCAGGAAAGAAAACACACCTGCAAAAATTGTAGGTTTCAATTACTTCACTATATTTCTGTGATATATTATTATTTTTCCATGTTTTTAACTCGTCGTTACTCCTATGTGAAGAAACTGCGTGCAGAAGCGAGTGAACGTGGAAAACAATATCAAATGAATCGGCCTCGCTTAGGACCAAAAGGGTATCGCGGTTTTGAAGAAAAGTGGGAAAATGAAAGAAATGACCCGGAAAAAGCAACAGAACTTCATAAAATACCAGACATTCGTGGGAGTAATTATTGTTTGGCTAGGGCTCCCCGTGACAAAGATGGGAATACGACGTTGCTTCCTGAGTTAGCTGATCTTTCAAAGGACTTGGTAATTTTTTTTTCCATTTTACTTCAGAACTATATAAAAAAATTGTTTATGAATATGTTGTCTTGATATATACTCATATCTAACAGACCAAAGCAAGCCAACAGTTGTCTGAAGGGACAATTGAATCTAAAGCAGGAGTAGATCCGTTAATAATGGTGATGGGACCAGAGCACGGTGGTCGCACTAGGGGGGTAGGGACTAATGTTGGATATAAAAAAGGAATAAAAGGCTATATAAGAAAAAAGAGGACCTATCAACATCGGCAAGAAGATTATGAAGAGATGGAGATTCGAGTGTTGCAAAAAGTGAAAGCTGTAATTAAGACAACAGAGTTTTGGGAGGAAATGAGGGTGGAAATGAGGAGGGAATTAGAGTCAGAGTCTAACGAGGGGCTTTCAACAGGGAAAGATGAGGTCGAGTTCCCGAGACAGAGTGTCGCCTCAACCACAAGCATCATCAAGTTAAGTTGCATAAAGGTAAGAGTTGGTTTTTTTTTCTTTCTATAAATGTGTATATTGCATAATGTAAGTTAAGATATCAGATGTCATTGGAAATTTAGAATACTGGATGTTTTTGGGAACATCTTTTTTATATAAATATAGTTATAGAGGAATATATGAGAAACATACTAGAAGATATGCTATTGGGTATTCTTTTTGCCGGTTGAAGTGGTTGATCATGAGGTCATAGGTAGTATGTCAATGGAAATATAGTTGTGGGTCAGATAGGTATTTAGATTGCCACAAAGCTTGCTGACAACTTTTTTAAACCCAGTGACTTATCACTGCTCAAGTTTAATTAATTCTGAGATGAATCTGCTGTCTCAAATACTCTAAAAAGTTTAGTGGAATCTAGATTAGTGGTCAATTACTTAATAAAGAATTAAAGGAATTAATCAGTATTTTCTTGTAAGATTGGTTGTAAGCTTAAAGAATTAAGTTAGAATTGATGAATGTAACCTTCAGTTGGTATCCTCTTGTAAGTTTGGCTGTAAGCTTAGAACATGGTGGCGATATTTTGCCCCCTATCATTACTGTTGTGAGGATGAGGCATCAAACTTCCTCTTTACATTCAATTGTGAGATTCAGTTTAGAATTTTAGTTTTTTTTTGCCATCAGGTAGAATAGTAGCATTTGTTGAAAAGTAAATCTATACAAGTATATAATGGCACGTTTGGAATCAATCTGGGTCCTAAAATGTTGGTCTTATATGAAATATTAGTCTTGATTATATATATAATAAATATTGTACATACTTACACACACGTGTCTAATTCAGTACCGGGTACATTTTATGTAGGAGGAAACCTACTGCTGTTTGTACGTTCCTAGTTCTGTTTCCACTCACGAGAAGGTCACATGCGCTACTGCGACAGTATTTCCGATTGGAGACGGTCTTATACATGGGAATAAATTACTAAAGGGGCACATGAAGGTGTCAGTTATCAAAGTTGTCGACTTCCATAAAAATATGGAGCTTCCCGTCCCAGATGATGAATTCCCTACTTTATTGAACGCAGTAAAGGGCTTTATTCAATGGCCGATTAGCGCCATTGCTCGTTTTAAGGTATAAAATCTGTGGAATCTCTCTTTGTGTCATTGTAGTAAGCTTTATTAACGTACATAAAATTGACGTTGTAGGGATTGACGAAAACCCCAATATCAAGAGCGCCAACCAAGAATGTGCTGCCTCAACATCAAAAAGTACCTGGTATAGAGCAAGGAAAGGGAAAAGTGACCGCTGAAGAACCTACAAACAAGAAAAAAGCCTTGGAAGAACCGACCAAGCCCAAAATGGCGTTGGCTAAGATTGCAGAACAAACTAAAGCTAAGGAGCGGGTAAATTCTAAAACATTATAGCTACTATATGTATTAAAACATAACAGTATCTTATTAATCTGCGTTTTCCTTTTACTTCCTAAAGAAAGTAGAAAGTCTTATCTAATACTAAAGGGCTTACTTTTTTTTAAACTTGACTAGACCTTTCAATTATTGGGTATAATGAGATCATATTAATACCATTGTATGTGCAGGATGAAAAAAGAAAAGCTGAGTATGGAAAAAAGTTAAACGAGCTAAAACATGCTATAACATTACATAGACCTAAGAGTGTGTTGGATGGCTATAATCGTTGGATGAGTAGGGGTAAAGATTATGTTGAGCCATACAATCTTCGTGTTGATAAGGAGGTCTTTCGACAAGCTGAAGATTCTTACTTTGCAATTAACCCAACCGACATAATTGAGTTGTTGACTAATAAAAAACTCGAGCTTGGCATTCTGACTTGCTTTGAGATGTAAGTACATTAATATTTTTCATATGTAGATACGAGGGTTTTTTTTCCCATATAAATTACATTAGAATATTATTTTTATGTTTTACTTAGGTCACTATATCAACTTAAGGGACGTTCACAACAAAACAAGGTTGGTTTCTTGCACCCTGAAATGATCACGCCAGATGTATATGGGGCTGATAAAGGGGTTACATTAGATTACTTGGCCCGGGCATTGGTGGGTTATGAGTTTTATGTCGCACCATATCTTCAAGGGTACTATGCGCTACTATTTTTATTGTTATTGCTGAGCCCATGAATCACAACAAAAAAATTTCTTTGTTATGGAGATTATAACCGACATTGTTTCCTGTCAACATGAACCAAGTACAACGGGGTTAACTACTTTCTTTCATTGGTAAGTGTTCAAAGAAAGGAGTAAGTTTTTTCACACATCAACAAATAAGAAATTTTAACAACTATTCCAAACACTCTTGAAACCACTCATTTATTGTGTCCAATCACAACACAACAACAACAGAGAAGCAATTTTAACAACAATTCCAAACACTCTTGAAGCTATAATATAAATAATTATGATTATCTTCCTTGCTATCTAATGACATCATATCAAATCAACAAAACTAAATGATTTTGACACGAATCAACGACGCAAAAAAGAAAATGAATTGATCAGAGGTTACCTTTAGGTGTTCTTCTACATCCTTCCCATCCGCATTACATATTATTTTCTCCTTATCATCACTTTCACGTATATATATACACAAGCATATATGCATTTGTATATTTTGTGAATTTAAATGGTGAGTTATTGAACCCATAAATTGCTTGAGGCAACTTTTACACAAAAATTACGAAAGAAGCCAGAAATACATTCAAAAATATCACGTCCATGGATGCTTTAGAGTTTTAGTTTTTTGTTTAGATCCAAATTATCCTCCTTTAAATGGTTACTCTAAAAAGTCATTATATACTAACCATATTGACTTTTAGAGGTAATCGTGAATTTACATATCAATCGAATGTGCTTCACATTGAATTTCACACAAGTCTCTTTTTTTGTAAAATCTATGACATTGCAGGTTTTAATTTGTTAGTGATGAGTTTTATTTTCATTCATATAAACAAGTTATAACTACTGACTTGCGTCGACATATCCATCAAAGCAGTGAATAATCCGATCATATAAGTTTTGACCTAAAGCTACATTAGCATATTCCTTATTGTTCAATTACCTCTTTCTCTTGCCCATATTTCTCGTCTAATGCTCTCTTCATGTCTTCTTTGGTTACATGTTCTTCATCAAATTTCAGCCTACAAGAAACCCACTTCCGTGAATGTGAATATTATAAAGTAATAAATAGTTATAGCAGAATAAGAGCTCATATTTATATATTAATTCACATGCAGTACCTTAACTATGGTTGCGGCTTTGTTCCTTCTTGCGCGCCTGGACTCATCCCTTGTTGCCATTGCTTAAAGGCGGTCTGAAGTTTAGACATATTATCATCACAATCTTCGCAAAACCCTATGAGCTCGTTCTACAGGTGAAAAGTCAAAAAATAAGCTTAGACAAACAACGCACACATTTTAACAATTATCCGAAACCCTTAATCAAACAAACAAACATTTTCGCACAAATGACTCAATTTCGCAACAACAAAAAATTTGTTATACCTCACGACGGTATCCCAGCTTTAGACCGCTTAATCTCCATGACTCACCCAAACCACCTGCTTATCTTCTATAACCTAAAATCGAAAACCCACAAAAACAAAACCCAAAATTTAAAATCATCAACAAATCAAAATTCAATCTTTATTACAAAAAACTGAAAATTAACCAAAAGTAAATAACGGTATAGTTTTTTTATCATTTACTTTTTCATAAGACAATTAGATATTTGTGATTCGGGGAACCCATAATTCCAAGTGCAAAACACAACAGATAAACTTTACAACATTTGCATTTACACTATAAAATTTACCCGTGACAACAACATGCTCCGGTGGCGGCAACATCAAGGATTCCGGCGATTACACTGGATTGAGGCAACAATAGCGGCAGCAACAACGGAACTATAAAAACATGTCCGAATTAACATAAAGTTTATAACAAACATTAACAATGACTTTAAATATAATCCATACATGTTCAGGAAAGTTCAGCAACGGCAACAACCATTTTGGTCAAGAGAGCGGCGGCGGCTCCGGCGACGGCTGTAAAAAAAGCCTAACAAATTCACATAATAAACTCGATAATAAAATTACCAACAAAAAATAAACTATAAAATTTAATTTAGAAAAACCTTACAATAAGAGGAGAGGTGCGGTGGTGGTTTTACAACGGCGGGGTGCGGTGGTGGTTAGAGAGAGATATGAGGAGATGGATGTGTGTGTTTTTTTTATTCGGATCATGGAATGCAAGCTGTGTGTATTGATGTCTTTTGATTCGGTATGATCATGGAATGCAAGGTGTGTGATTGAAATTGAAGGATTATGAAAGATAGATTCAACTTTCAGTATTTCCGAAAATAGTTTCAATTTTCAAGGTATCAAGGTTAACTTTTGAAAATTCAAGGATAAGGCAAATTTCCTTTATATATTATAGATTGCAAGCTGCTTTTCTACTAGTTTTTTACATTGATCCCCCATATCATTATGACTTTTAGCATTAAGCATTGTCAGCCTCCCCTAACTAAAAATCCTGACTTCGCCCCTGTTTATAAGAAACACAGTTTTAAAAAGCCATTTGCAATCAATTTTTCCCAGAAATATCATGCGCCACATTGTGACATGTGTAAAACTGTTTTGTTAATTAGGAAATTGAAAATGAAGCGTCTAAGTTTTAGGGTTGAGATTGTGTCATTCAACAACGGGTGGTGATATTTACACGGATGATTTTACCTCATCCCCGTAAAATTTACGTGAATTTACTTTTATACCCTTCATATACTTCTTAGCTTTTACCCTATTTGTCTGACTAAACTTTTGCTATGCATTGCTATTCACTCTCAAATCTCAATTCCATCGTGTTTCCCTGTACTAAGATGAAAAAGTATATCACACATATAATCTAAGTTTGCATTCACAATTCCCAATCACTTTTGGAACTCATCTACCTATCAAAGAAATCATCTAATCAGTTGGGGACTAGAATGAAGAATTCCGTGAACACAAGAAAATGATAAAGATTGATATCATTATAAATTTATTACAAGTTGATCATGCAGCGAGTAACAATTGATGATACAACGATGGATATGTAATCCTTGGACACCACCAGAGCTAGCTTACGGTGTTGTCACGTCTCAATGATTAGCAGTGTTACATTCTTCTAGAGGACGGTAGTGATTTGAGAATTGTAAATAAACGAAACTTGAGATGCCATCGATGATAGAATTGTACTAACACGATAACTACCCACTTAAATTAGTTACAACAATTCTAATATCTGTTTTCAGTTTTTGATCAAATAAATAATGATTTTCTTTTTTTAACATATAAAAGAGAAATATGAATGAGCCAAATATAGATGTGCAACATGATGAAAAGTGTATAGATCTGTTTAATTGTTACATGTGATTTTATGTGTGAACGTAGAAACAGGATAGCATCCCTGCAACAATATGTGATGGGTGAGTTCACCGGAACTAAAACGTTTAGCAGATAAAAAGGTTTAGCGTAAAAGGGTATGGAGGGCATAAATTTACATTGGCACCAAATTTATGTTGCAGTAGTAATATCTATTCTGTGTAAATATCAACTTCCTTCAAAAATGCAGTGGGACATAATGGTGCATTCAATATAACAATCACATATTTAAGGCAATCATTTAACCTTGCTTCTGCTAAAAGTTTCTAAACTTTTTCAAAGTCAATTAGCATTAATTTTTTTTGAATGTCAATTAGCATTAGTAATAAAATCATTACCATTTATCCCAAGTTACAATTTTTTTTTCAACGACTAAGAAATATAACAAAACTTATATTGAGAAGTTCCCTTGTCATTTGAATAGAAATCCTTACACTAATATTAATTTAAGCTTTCTTTAATTAGATGCATGGGACTTATGGTATGATTGTGCTTAATTGCAGAGATTGCCTATGTCATTGAATGGTTGATTGCTTGAATTAAGGGTTTAATGAAGGCAAGTGAAGAACCTTGTGGCTATAAAACCCTATCACCCTCCTTTAGGAGAGATATATCAAAAACACAAAAATAGCATCTTATTTGAGCTAGATAAGAAAAAAGATATGGGAAAAGTTACAAGGTGGTTTAGAGGGGTATTAGGAATGAAGAAAGATAAAGTAAACATAAATAACGGTAATGCTAAAACAAAGAAGAGATGGAGCTTTGGAAAATGTATGAAGGATCTGTCACAAAGGGTAACGGTGGAAACTGATTCCACTCGGATGAGGTCATGCATGTCTGCCTCGGAAAAAAAACAAAATAAGCATGCTATTGATGTTGCGGCAACTACTGCAACTGTGGCCGGCGCACAAGCTGTGGTTGCTGTTGTCAGACTTACTAGCGACGGCAAGTGTCATAGCTTTCACCGATTAAAGGTGTGCTAGAAACTCAGAAGAACATTTAATTTTTGGTACGTGTGATTGTGTGAAGCTTTATGAAATAAAATTGAAGATAAAATGAGATTCACGAAATGTGTAGAGATCATATATCCAAGATTTTTAAGTACACTCGAATTTTTATATTGAGGGGATATATATGTTAACATTTGACAATTGAATTGTGTCACGTCTGGTTTTCGAGGAACGCATCTATGACTATCTAAAATGTAAACATGTGGATGATCATATATTCACAATGTCACCAAGTAGTTTCTTCATTAGTTATTGAGTATTTTGTTTTGGTCTAATGAATTTTTGTTTATGTTTTAAGGCAAGAAGGGCCCTAAGGGCATTAAAAGGACTAGTGAAATTCCAAGCTCTTGTTAAAGGGTTCCTGGTTAGAAAACAGGTAGTTGCTACTCTATACAGTATGCAAGCTCTCCTTAGAACTCAGTTGGCTGTTCTATCTAAAAGGGCTGAGTTAGCTGTTCGATATCAGTTGGCTGTTCAACCTGAAATCCGTCACGAAAAATCCACAGTAAGATCACTTTTATAATTTTACGTTCATTTTTCTAAGAATAATATGATTTTATGTCCATCAGATGGGCTAAGATACCCTTATTTTTCATATTCATTTAAGAAAGTGTTACACTTTTAAATATTTCAGGAGAGATTTGATAATGACACAAGAAGAGAAATCCATAACAAGCGACTCTTAACTTCATATGATTCTACAACAAATTAATATGATGAGAGCCCAAAAATAGATGGAATGGACCCTTATAGGCCACATGGGCGATCAAGGAGCAACCATTATCAAGATCCAGAATCAAGGAGCAACCACTCAAAGCACGCTTCATTTTTCTAATTCAAACAGGTCAAAGACTGGAGCCACACCTCCAAAAAGTGTTTGCCGGGACACCTTTTTTAGACCTCAATTAAATCGTCCAAGTTACATAGCCAACACGCAATCATTCAGCACGAAACAGAGGTCACATTGTGCTGTTAGGATTCAAAAGACTTGATCTAAAGATCAAGAAGATATAAACTCAGCTATAAAGTTTCTTCAAATTTGAATTCAAATCTGGTAACATATGGAATGAAGTCTTATACCATCAAAGCCCAAACCAATATGTGTAATTCTTTAACATGTCATTTTCCATGGATTTAATTAGAATGTTTTTTTCTTCTTTTTTAACGTTTAAATAGATTATATGAGTTCAATATATTCGTACTTGACCCAACTTCAACCTTATCAAAACCTTGACCTTTTAGACTTTCAATTGATGCTTTAAGTCCAATACTTTTTTTCCAAAACTTTTTTTAAAGTCTTAGACCTAAAGCATCAATGGAAAATCTAAAAGGTCAACGTTTAGGTCCAATATTTTTTCCCCTACTTTTTTAAAAGTATTTGACCTAAACTATAAATGTAAAATCTAAAAGGTAAATGTTTAAATATTGTTGAATTTGAGGCAACTATGAATATACTGGGCTCTTATAATCTATTTAAATGTTCAAAATGAATAGATTGAGCACTTCTAATTAAATCCATGGTAAAGATTTAGACATAACTCTTCAGGAATAAATCTTCATGGGGTTGCATTTGATGAAGTTTTGGAGAAGTCGGAATAGAGCAAGTTCAATTTTAATTGTGTTTGTCACTAAGATTTGGTAGATTTCAAAGGTGGTTTAGAGGAGTATTTTAACTCTTTTTAGTGGTTTGAGATGTTTTTGGATGTCTCATAAATGTGTCATTTAGTTATGTTTCTTTTGTGGTTGTGTTGGTGGTATTTGTCGCAAGTAGAGTTTATTTAGGTGCTTGTGTTTTGAGTTTTGCGTTTTGGTATCAATCTCTATCTAATTGTATTTTTTAGCTACTTGCTAGTTTTGTTAATGAAAATTTCTTAGCCATTCAAAAAAAAGATTTACAAATAGTGCATTTTCTTTACGTCAATATTTTTGGTAATTGTTAATTACCTTATACGTATAACATAATCACATTGATACGATTATATCCTACTTACGATAGTAAATCATTGTTAATTACATTTATGATGATTAGACACGATAGCCCAGTGATTTGTACACAACATCCTTTACTATTTCCATGACATATATTTTTTAGTTAATGGTATCCTTTTTGAAGATATATTCTTACTTAATAATCCTTAACAATATGATCATGGCATATGTCAAAATTAGTAGAGTGGGTTAAGAAAAAGAAAGGGTTAATACACAAAAAAGTTACTAAAGTTTGACCAAATGTTCACCTATGTTACTAAAGTATTTTTGGTTACAAATAGGTTACTCATGTTATGTTAACCGGTTACATAAGTTACCCATAATGTTTTAACCTTAACTTACCGGTTGAGTGTCTACGTGGCTCGTGACGTGTATTTTTTTTAAACATTGAATTATTAAAAGGGGGATAATCCTAGGGTTCACACATTCTTCTCTTCCATTTCCTCTCGATACTCTCTTGATTATTTAACCTAGTTAAAACTTGCTCCATCATCCTTGATTGTTAGTTTCATAGATGGAATCTTTCATTTACCTAATATTATGAAGTTTCGAAAGACCACAACTGAGATCACACCTAAAATAACTAAATAATGAGAACCGACCCATCATATAATAAAGCCATTATACAATAACAGTAGGACAAGAAAGAGCATACAAGGACTTGAACATATATGCAAAAGTACTTGACTATATAACCTCCATGTCACTGTAGTACACGTGACTTCACTTGATATTGCAACAATCAATGTAGATACCTAATTTATAATGGTAGCAGACCTTGAAGCATACTACCAATAAATTCCATAACAATTTGCAGCATTAACCAAAAACATTGAGATGCCCATTCTCCAGAAACAATTGCCGCATTAAATTGAACTTAGACTCAGTGCACCTATAAAACCGACATAACAAAGGGAAAAAAGAGCTCTAATGGCGCTCGGCGCTACACTTAACACCATCCAGAGATTATTTTAAGCCTGTGCTGCAGTTCCAATCATAAAAATATTACACTGAACTGATACAATAACATCCGATGTAATCTGGTGCAGCCACTGACCTCTCACACAAAATAATACATCACAGTTTCACATGTTTGTTAAAATATAACCTTTACACTATACAGGATGGATGATTGAAGTATATATCTTTTGGGGTGTTTGTCTAATGTTTTGAAGAGTTCTCCCGTTTATGGTATATATCTACTTCTAGTGATTGGTTAAGAAGAAAAAATAGCTTACATCTTTTTTTGACAATTGCAATATTTTCAAAGAATTTTCAAACTTCGGACGGTATGCATGAACTTCTAAAACTGAATATTTGCATGGTACATAAAAGATTGATATAAATATTTTATAATGTTATGCACTAATCTGTAAATGTCTAACCTTTATGATATTGCTTATGTGCCACATCATATGTTCTACGATGAAACTGGTTCTCCTCGTTTATAATCTTGAGCTCCTTTTTAAGCGTTCATACTTTAGACCGATGCAAAAAGAAAAAACAGTATTTGATGACATCGCTATTTTGTTGATGCTTAATCCTACAAGATATTTGACATGGATACTATGAGTTAACTTAATCAATCTTTAAAATATTTCAGACCATGTAACAAAGTTTTAATCTGTAAGAATTTTAATTACAGTAAAAGGGTATAAATTATAAATATATTGTACATTATTGATTACATTAAAATAATGTTCTCAAACCTTTATTTTGCATATTAAGAGTATATTTGACAATTACCTAAAACATTAAAAACCCTATGAATAGAGGTGTCTTAGTTGGACCTTGTGCATTAGCTTGAACTTCGTATCATTCATATGCAGGTTCCAAAAGCATTCTCTTTCAAAAGCGTGCTGAGCATGATATAAACAACATAAAACTTTCTTTGTTAAGGAGATTAAAACCGACGTTGTTTCCTTGTTCAAATGAACCACAGTACAACTGGGGTCAACTACTATCTTTCATTGGTAGTGTTCAAAGAAAGGAGTAAGTTTTTTCCACCTATCAACAAATAACGAAATTTTAACCAACTATTCCAAAAACTCTGGAAACAACTCATCTTATTGTGTCCAATCACAAACAAACAACACAGAGAAGCATTTTAACAAACTATCCAAACATCTTGAAGCTATAATATAATAATTAATTATCTTCCTATGCTAATTAATGACATCATATCTATCAACAAACATACATGATTTTGAACAAATCAAGACACAAAAGGAACAAGAATTGATCAGAGGATACCTTTGGAGGTGCTCTGCTAATCCTTACCAACCACATTAGAGATTATTTTTCCTTCTCATCCCTTTCAGTATCATATATATACAAGCATATATGCATTTGAATATTTTGTGAATTTAAATGGTGAGTTATTGAACCCATAAATTGCTTGAGGCAACTTTTACACAAAAGTTACGAAAAAAGCCAGAAATACATTCAAAAATATCACGTCCATGGATGCTTTAGAGTTTTAGCTTACTGTTTAGATCCAAATTATCCTCCTTTAAACGGTCACTCTAAAAAGTCATTATATATTAACCTACACATCATATTGACTTTTAGAGGTAATCATGAATTTACATATCAATCGAATGTGCTTCACATTGAATTTCATACAAGTATCTTTTTTTGTAAAATCTATGACATTGCAGGTTTTAATTTGTTAGTGGTGAGTTTTATTTTCATTCATATAAACAACTTATAACTACTGACTTGCGTCGACATATCTATCAAAGCAGTGAATAATCCAATCATATAAGTTTTGACCAAAAGCCACATTAGCATATTCCTTATTGTTCAATTACCTCTTTCTCTCGCCCATATTTCTCGTCTAATGCTCTCTTCATGTCTTCTTTGGTTACATATTCATCATCAAATTTCAGCCTACAAGAAACCCACTTCCGTGAATGTGAATATTATAAAGTAGTAAATAGTTATAGCAGAATAAGAGCTCATATTTATATATTAATTCAGATGCAGTACCTTAACTATGGTTGCAACGAGAATATGCCGTAAATAATCTCTCCTTTGAAGTTTCGCTAAAATTGCATAAGTGTAGCTCGCGTTTTCTCCGGTTGCTCCAACAATCAACACTCAATTCCATCTTCTTGTAGTGTTATAAGTGGATGGAAACCACTTTCTGTTTTGCTCCACAATCAACATCCTTTGTGGCCATACTTGTTTGCAATTCACCATTGAATGGGGTTCCTAAAAAATTTTGTCTTTCATCAGATTCACTTCTTCCTTCGCCTCTACCTCTACCACGACCACGGCCACCATAACCACCTCTATTATTTCTTCTGAAATCAGAACTTTCAACTATACCCTTTGAAGAGGAGTCACCTTTAACTTGGAATGCTTTCTCCTCGGTTTGTTCTTGTGCGGTGTTCCCTCGTGAGTGAGTAACGAGCTTATAAGTTCACCAAATGAATAAGATGATAAATCATGGGCTTCCTCGATTACAGCTACAACATGATTAAACTTTGAATTGAGGCTTCTCAAAAATTTGGAAACAACAGCTTCTTCATTAATCTGGTCTCCATAAGACTTCATTTTTTTAAAAAGGGTGGACACTCTTGACAGATAATCTTGGGCAGATTCTGAACTTTTCATGTTTAAATATTTAATTTTTTATAATACTTTTTTCTTCTGTCCCCTCCACCATTCATTATACAATACCTCCATTCACGCTAACTTTCCATCACCTCCTCGTCCATCATTCATGTACATTTACTTCTGTTCTTAGCCAATTTAATTTTCTATTGTGCTAAGATTGAGAAAGAAAAATTTTTGTCACTAAAATCAAGACTACAATCCATCAATATTATCCCAAACCTTCCAGCAATATTACGAGACTCTGAGTCATGCACCAGTGCCCATCCGAATTGTACGTATAATTAGGCCATTCATGTCATGTCGTAATATAGAATCTAACTTCTTGTCAATTCTAATTATACTTTGTCATCTTGTTTTAACTAAAATAAGACAATACTATGATGTATGAGATGATAGATAACCCTACGCATGGTTCAACATGATGCTTTTTACTGTGATTTTTTTCAGAAGGCAAAGATAACAAAAATTTAAATGCAGAAAACTGAGAATAAAATGGTGTATGAAAGTGAGAATTGACAGAACGAAACAACGATGACATAGTGTATGAAAGTGAATAAAGTAATGTTAGGAAAATCTATCCCCTTCATATTTATAAGCAGAGGGCGGAGCTAGTAGGCGGTGACTATGGTGGTCTGACCACCCCAAAGTAGAATCGATTTTATTCATTAATTATCTATATTGCAAGCTGCTTTTCTACTAGTTTTTTACATTGAGCCCCCTTATCATTATGACTTTTCGCATTAAGCATTGTCAGGCCCCCTAACTAAAAATCATGACTCCCCCTGTTTATAAGAAACACAGTTTTAAAAAGCCATTTGCAATCAATTTTTCCCAGAAATATAATGCGCCACATTGTGACATGTGTAAAACGGTTTTGTTAATTAGGAAATTAAAAATGAAGCGTCATTGTTTAATCTTAATTTAAAATTAGGGTTTTCTAAATTTAGGTTTTTGATTAAAGTAACACTCTTTCTTGTTTTATATATTTACACATGCCATCTCAATCTCAACCATCCACTTTTTTGATCAAATATCATCGGGGTGGCGTGTTTGTAAGAGATTCTGTTTTGTATGAGTATAAAATCCTTTTTGAAATACCCGATGTTGATCTTGTTTCATTAGGTTTAGCTGGTTTTATAAATCAATTGAAGACTCTGTGAAGCCTAATTTCTATTTGGTTCCTGGCTTAGAGTTTCACTTAGGATTAAAACCCTTAAAATATGATACTGACTTTGATGCTTTTTGTCCGAATGTGGGTGTTAATCGGACCGTGTCCCTTGCAATGGTGTATTCTTCTAGCTCTGAGTTTGACATAAAGGAAAAAAATAATGATAGTGGAAGTGAGTTAGATGATGATGATTATAATCTTTATGGTTATTCTTCGACTCATTTCTACATTCGTGCAATTTTTTCGCTCTGCTACGCCATTTTGTTGTGGCGTATAAGGTGCGGTAAGTTCTCTGTGAATACCATATTCTCCACAAAGAATGATAAATTCTGTTGGCATGAACTCTCCTCCCCTGTCCGTTCGAAGAACTTTAATATTCCTACCACTTTGTTTCTCCACATACTTCTTGAAATAATCAGATGCTTCTAATTTATTTTTAAGAAAATACGCCCAACTCTATTGTAGTCATCAATAGAGTGTAGAAAATAACGACCTACAGAATCAACGGACATCGGACCACATAAGTTGTCATGTATCAAATCAAGGCAAGTTGTACCTCACATGGAATATCTTATAGGAAATGAGGCTACTTGATTTCCATATACAAATCCTCACAAAAATCAATTGTATCAATTGGACAGGCTATAACCATACTTTATGTTCCAAAAATTGCAATCCATTTATACTTAGATGACCATATCGTAAATGCCATATGTTCTTGACACTCGCTCCAGGAACTAAATCACTCTCAACCGTGGATATGTCACAAGGAAATATTCTATTCTAAGTCATATTGGCAACTATCTTTCCTGAATTTTTGTCTTTGATAACACATGAATCATCAAATAATATAGAATTCCCACTATACATTAATTGCCTGACACTTAGCAAATTATGAGCTAAAGAAGGAAAATGCTCAACATGATAGAGAAGTCTGACATTACATTGTGTGGTTTTAATTGCAATATAACTTTCCCTTTAACTTTCATTTCTAGTCATTCCCCAATGTCACTGACTTCCTTCCTGTTGACTCGCAAGCTCTTTGAACATGGATCTTGCACCACACATATGATTCGTGCACCCACTGTCAATATACCAAACATTATTTTCTTTATTTGATACATTAACGAGAATAGGCCGTAAATAATCTCTCCTTTGAAATTTCGCTAAAATTGGCACAATGTTGCTCGCTTTTCGGTTTGCTCCAACAATCAACATCTCTATGTCCATGCTTCTTGCAGTGTTGACAGTGTATGGAACCACTTTTCGGTTTGCTCCAGCAATCAACATCTTTGTGGCCATACTTGTTGCAATTTCGCCATTGAATGGGGTTTATCATCACAATCTTCGCAAAACCCTATGAGCTCGTTCTACAGGTGAAAAGTCAAAAAATAAGCTTAGACAAACAACGCCACACATTTTAACAATTATCCGAAACCCTTAATCAAACAAACCAACATTTTCGCACAAATGACTCAATTTCGCAACAAAAAAAAATTGTTATACCTCAGGACGGTATCCTAGCTTTAGACCGCCTAATCTCCCTGACTCACCCAAACCACCTGTATAAACAAAAACAAAACCCAAAATTTAAAATCATCAACAAATCAAAATTCAATCTTTATTACATAAAATTGAAAATTAACCAAAAGTAAATAACGGTATAGTTTTTTTATTATTTACCTGTTCATAAGACAATTAGATATTTGTGATTCGGGGAACATATAACTCCAAGTGCAAAACACAACAGATAAACTTTATAACATTTGCATTTACACTATAAACTTTACCCCTGACAACAACATGCTCTGGTGGCGGCAACATCAAGGATTCCGGCGATTACACTGGATTCAGGCAACAATGGCGGCAGCAACAACGAAACTATAAAAACATGTCCAAATTAACATAAAGTTTATAACAAACATTAACAATGACTTTAAAAATAATTCATACATGTTCAGGCAAAGCAGTTCAACAACGGCAACAACCTTTTTCGTCAAGAGAGCGGCGGCGGCTCCGGCGACGGCTGTAAAAAAAACCTAACAAATTCACATAATAAACTCGATAATAAAATTACCAACAAAAAATAAACTATAAAATTCAATTTAGAAAAACCTTACAATAAGAGGAGAGGTGCGGTGGTGGTTTTACAACGGCGGGGTGCGGTGGTGGTTAGAGAGAGATATGAGGAGACGGATGTGTGTGTTTTTTTTATTCAGATCATGGAATGCAAGCTGTGTGAATTGATGTCTTTTGATTCGGTATGATCATGGAATGCAAGGTGTGTGATTGAAATTGAAGGATTACGAAAGATAGATTCAACTTTCAGTATTTCTGAAAATAGTTTCAATTTTCAAGGTTTCAAGGTCAACAGTTGAAAATTCAAGGATAAGGCAAATTTCCTTTATATATTACTATAGATATTGCAAACTGCTTTTCTACTAGTTTTTTACATTGAGCCCCCTTATCATTATGACTTTTTGCATTAAGCATTGTCAGCCTCCCCAAACTACCTGTTTATAAGAAATACAGTTTTAAAAAGCCATTTGCAATCAATTTTTCCCAGAAATATCATGCGCCACATTGTGACATGTGTAAAACCGTTTTGTTAATTAGGAAATTGAAAATGAAGCGTCTAAGTTTTAGGGTTGAGATTGTGTCATTCAACAATGGGTGGTGATATTTACACGGATGATTTTACTTCATCCCCATAAAATTTACGTGAATTTACTTTTATACCATTCATATACTTCTTAGCTTTTACCCTATTTGTCTGACTAAACTTTTGCCATGCGCTTCTATTCACTCTCAAATCTCAATTCCATCGTGTTTCCCTGTGCGAAGATGAAAAAGTATATCACACATATAATCAAAGTTCGCATTCACGATTCCCAATCACTTTTGGAACTAATCTACCTATCAAATAAATCATCTAATCAGTTGGGGACTAGAATGAAGAATTTCGTGAACACAAGAAAATGATAAAGATTGATATCATTATAAATTTATTACAAGTTGATCATGCAGTGAGAAACTATTGATGATACAACGACGGATATGTACTCCTTGGACACCATCGGAGCTAGCTTACGGTGTTGTCGTGTCTTAATGATTAGCAGTGTTATATTCTTCGAGAGGACGGTAGTGATTTGAGAATTGTAAATAAACAAAACTTGAGATGCCATCGATAATAGAATTGTACTAACACGATAACTACCCACTTATATTGGTCACAACAATTCTGATATTTGTTTTTAGTTTTTGAGTAAATAAATAATGATTTTCATTTTTTTAAACATATAAAAGAGGAATGTGAATTAGCCAAATATAGATGTGCACCATGTTGAAAAGTGTATAGATCTGTTTAATTGTTACACGTGATTTTATGTGTGAACGTAGAAACAGGATAGCATCCCTGTATGTGATGGGTGAGTTCACCGGAACTAAAATGTTTAGCAGATAAAAAGGTTTAATGTAAAAGGGTATGGAGGGCATAAATTTACATTGGCACCAAATTTATGTGGAAGTAGTAATATCTATTCTGTGTAAATATCAACTTCCTTCAACAATGCATTAGGACATAATGGTGCATTGAATATAACAATCACATATTTAAGGCAATCATTTAACCTTGCTTCTGCTAAAAGTTTCTAAACTTTTTCAAAGTCAATTAGCATTAACTTTTTTTTGAATGTCAATTAGCATTAGTAATAAAACTAGGCGAGTACCCGCGCATAGCGGCGGAAATTCCTAGCGGCCGATAATTAACGATAAGCGATATTGTGGTAAGTTTTTCCGTGTAACGTTCAAATAGAACGTGAAAATATCAAAATGTAAATGCAAACGCTTGTAACATGCGATAATTGAACATTGACGAAAAAATTATTAACATGTATCAAACATATAAAAACATTTAGTGAAAATGAAAGCTAAACATTACATCAATTTATGTAATAATGTGATAAACCTAACAAAACACGTTACTCCTCACGTAAAACTTTTTGGTTTTCGCATTTGAGGTGTAGACTCCTTTTTGACTGAACTCTTTGACAGGTTTCACTAATACTTTTGTAGTTGTACGTGTTTACCTCTACATCAAACGAAGCCTCAGCAGGTTCGAAAACCGTTCCTACTTCCATAGGAGCAAAAGCGGTCATTATTTCAGTCAATCTAAAAGCAATACAAGATTTATTAGAGGTATACAATGTATACGATACAATCATTTATAATAATAGATTTGCCTTGCACCCCTCATAATGGGATACCTCCCACAATAAATTAAGGAATCAATCTTTTTAAAATATAAATGAACAACGGTTAATTATAGTATAATAATACCTATATTTAGGAAGGTAAATTTTATGGTATATGATTAATGGGATTTAAGTACGTATTACTCCCCATAAAATTCAACCTCAAGAGGAAAAGACACAAACAATACATTATTAGTCCTGAGAGTCGCCAAGTGCAATCTTTATGATCGAAATTCATTGTTTACATTTATGATGTAGTAAATTAGTACATAGTTTACTTTGGACAAAATCCACTAGCAAAAGTCGATTGTTCCTACTTGCAAGTGATAAATATTTAAACGAGTGCACACCGATGTTATTTTTTCTTGGACTCCAAGGTTGTCAAATATAGTGATGAATTTTGTACTTGGATCATACTCGATAAAGTCGTGTATAAGCTAAAGAAAATTTTCACGAAAAAACAATGCCTTACTCAACCAGACAAACCATCCCATGCCGCCGCTTTAGCCTACCGAGAATGGAGTTAGCAACAAATAACTTTGATCCGGAAACAATCAAATGAAAAGGTGGATTTTGGTAAAAGAGTAAAAGGATTTATTGATAATGGTGGAACAAGAACAACTGTCGCAATCAAACGGTTGGAATTGTCGTAACTAGACCATGAGCCAGTGAATTTTGGACAGAAAACAAAGATGCATTCCTGGGTTTCGACAGGTCACTGTGGTCTCATTAACTAGGATAATGTATGAGAATTAATGAGATTGTAAAGGTTGTATACGAGAAAAACTCCAGGTGGAGACCTCTAGCAAAACGTTATGTAAAAAATCATGGAAAGAGTAAACTGACACTTTATCTCCTTGGGAAGCAAATTCTTAAGATAATTAACTGGGGCAGCCCTGAGCGCTTGGAATAATCATCAGGTACTGGGACCAGTAGTTAAAAACGAGAATCATAACAAAGGGATGTTACACAGCACGGAAGATACTTCTATGATGAGAATTAAGGGCAGCCCAAAGTATGCTGATCTTGGGCTATCGAAAATTGGTCCCTGAGAGATCAAGACGTGTACTCATGTGAGCACCAATGTCAAAGGGACCGTTAGGCGTATCTTGATCCCGAATAATTACATGACAGGTAGAAATTACAAGGAATCTTGAATGATTACTCATTTGGGTTGTACTATTAGAATTATTATAGTTGTGAGGCCTGCAGTTGATCCAAGTCTCGACGAACGGGGACTGGTTGGGATGGGCCCACGAACATAAAAGAAGTAACATTAAAAACGTTATATAGACCTGAATATTCACTGATCAAACCCTTTGCTCAAGGAAGAAAATCCACAATGAAAAAAGCATTATGTGAAAATTGCAGTTAAATGTATACAGACTGGCCAAAAGACCGTCCATCTATGAGTGAATTAGTAGTCACCTTGAGGCTTCATTGCAAAGCAAGAAAGAGGGGAGTATCTTGTACCTAGTCGCTACAACAACGGTGAACAAATAAGTTCAAGTTCATACAGCAAGACCGGAATGATAATGACGTTATCAAGAACGTTACAAAAAATATTGCCTGCAAAAACCCCAAAAACCCCTGTAAGACCTGGTAAGTTTTTTCATCTAATTGCCCTTTCGGGTTAATTGCATAGAATACAATGAACTTTATCAAAGTTGCCATTTTTTAGCCATCTACTTTCTTTCACTAAAGTTTTTTATATAAATTAATGTTCCACAAATAAATGTGATCCCTATTATAAGGGTTTTTTTTTTTCCTACACAAAGACTCGAACAAGACACAAAACCATCTTTTTATGACTCATATGTACTGATGTACAAAACCTTAAAAAAAATACAATGACTAAATCGGGATAAATGAAAAAGCACGTTGGGAACGGATGATACTTGATGCAAATAACCAATATCTAAAATGTATACGTGTTTATTTGACTTCAGATGTTAAGGACGGATCGTCGAATGGAAAGAAGAAAAACAACAAAGATGGTTGTCTAAAAAAGTTATACCGAACAAAAGTGGAGCGGGTTTCCAAGAAGTTGAAGATTGTGGTCTGAAAAAATTCAGCTTAGATAATCTCAAAGTTGTGACTAGGAACTTTAGTGACGATATGGTGGTGGGTGAGGGAGCGTTTTGAAAAGTTTTCAAAGGTTGGGTTGAACCAGAAACATATATATGTTCCTTCATATTGAAAATTTATATTTTACTTCTTTTCTTTGTAATCGTTGAGTTGGTTCGATTTTTTGTTCTTTCTTAAGATGGCTAATACGAAGAGGTATCAAGCCGTATACGTGAAGAATAAGTAATTGCTTGTAGGCGACATATTCGTAAACAAAATATACAGTAATGAAGCAAGAATTCTTTAACTCGGTGATAAATCTTGATTAATCATATAAAAATTAACTTTAACTCGGTGATAATCTTGATTCAGAATTTATTGTTCAGATTTAGAATTGTTCAAAATCGAATCTAAAAACATATCGCTTATACACACGAAAGTAATTTATATGGTTCACATGACCAATGATCAAACTACATACTATGACAGTCATTTGTACTTAGGACACATATATTACTCGCATTAACTTTCTATTCACCGACTTCAACCATGAATCAGGATTCCACATCCTCCTGCTACTAAATGTCCTGCTAATCTATCGAGTTTTTTTTAGCAAGGGTAACATGTGGTTTTAGTTCTGTAAGTACCTGCAGCAAATGTCATAGCATCAAAATGAATATCATCGATCCCTAGAATATTTTGAATAAAAAGTCTTGACATATTCTTCTCAGGAAAACAAAAAACACTGACGGAGCTGATGCTGACAGAGTTTAAAAGACTAAATAACAGAAACTGTCTTGTAGTTTGGTGAAAAGTTACGAAGAATGTCCACACTCGACATTGTTAGCATAAATGGTACCTATAGTCGAAAACTCGATATCGTTTGCATATTGTTTGCTGTCACTTTTGGTACCACATAGATGTTATATCTTGCATATACTACTCTTACAACTATTACTGTGTGTGCTTTACAATTCTAGCAATAGGATATAGTAAAACATTACACCAAGGAAAAACACACTTCTTTTCAAGAGTTGCATGTTTTGACCCGTTCCTATATGTCACCTATTTGTTCGACTACTAATCACGTCCTTAACAAGAACAATATTGTAATGAATTTAAGATCCATAACACCTTCATAGACAAAGGAAAATTGATCAAACACGAAAATACAGTGTCTTTGATTTTGCATTCCGTATAAATATAATTGTATGTGAATGACTCAAAAGGTTTCCATATGCAATAAGTTCCTCCTCCTAAACAAGCGCCCAATTTTAATTAGGTGACTGATTTCACATTAAAAGAAACAGAGCAGCGAAGCTAAGGACAAATGACTAATGAAAGAAGCCGCACTGAGAAACAAAAATGATATAAGGACCAGACACATATTTGAAGAAAGTAAACAACAAAATAAGTAAAACAATTCTCATTTTCCTCTTTACTTTCCTCTTGCACCAAAACCTTTACCCAAAACCAGGACTACAAAGCAAGAAACACAAACTCGTCAAAACCTCGACTCTCACCAATCTTCATCGACGTCTTTAACTTGGTTTCTTATCAGCATCAATTGCCATAAGAACCCACACTTGTGAAACTCACATTTACATTCGCTTGACGCAATATACTTTTAACGCTCCCAATAATACCACACTGAAGAACTTGTCTACAAAGTATAATACTGGGTGTCGAGAATATTGGGTGCTCTTGTGGTTGCATATATTACCTTTGCGGATTTCATTACACTTTACTTCCTCCTTTGATCTACAAATTATACAGCTAACCTGTCGAGCTTTTCAGCAAGTGTAGCATAAGGTCCCTGCAATGGCATCAAAATGAGTAATGTGTCCCTATAATGTTTGGAAATAGTTTTGCGACAAAATTATATTCGGTAGACAAAGGTACAAAGAAATAAAACATTTTGAAATAATCGACTTAAGCATCTGAAATCTAACTTCTACTGCAATATATGGCTTTCTACCATCACAAAAATCATATATTGTGGATAACCATTAAATTACAGACTTAGCAGTAAAATTCTCAAGAATAGTTTAGGGTTCCGATCCAAGTATTGGAGTTCCTCACTTCAGTTTACGCCAGGGACGAAGCCAGGAATTTGTATTAAGGGGCTCAATATTTTTTTCCCAAACTCCTTGTTTTAAAAGTTGGATGGTTCGGCATATTGGTTCAATGATAATTTATCGGTAGTTAAATATAATTACTTGGTTAGTTGAAAAAATGAACAAAATGAGCAAACATTGGCGTAAATATAGTGAAGACAGGAAATTAAAGAAGATAAAAGTATCTTGTTTACTAGATATAAGCCATTAGAAAGACGTCGGTTCTGAAATTTACAATGTCATGAGCGAACCGTTGAAAAATGCCCCTCGTAAATAAACGACAACTCTATAGTAGATATAAACTCCAAATTACAAAATCACAAAGACATTACTCATATATTGTAGTTTGCAAGTATTTGAAAATTTATACATAATGTTTAGAAAGTAAATATCATCGCACTATGCAACAATGAATAATAAAATTAAACACGGTATCAAACAAGGGAAAATTCCCAAAATAAACCGGTCGTCTAAAGTGTGTGCCCTTTCTAAACCTAAAAAATTCTTCTTCCCAAAATACACCAGTCCCCTAAAAAAAGAAAAAAAAATACACTTTTAAAAGTCGCCTAAAGTACTATGCCGTAAGTCGCCTACTTTTCTGATATTAAAGTGGTACTATGTTTGACCAAAATTTTAGAAAAGGACAATAAAAGTCTCCTAAAAGTACATTAAAAGTACTATGCCGTAAGTCGCCTACTTTTTTAATATTAAAGTGGTACTATGTCTGAAAAAGTGTCTTACACAAAAAGTAAAAGTTTTTTAGGCGACTTTTTTTGGTCTATTTTGGGAAGAGGATTTTTTTGGGTCTAGAAAGGGCACACACTTTAGGCGACCGGTCTATTTTAGGAATTTTCTCATCAAACAAATACGGAGTACTAACTTAACAATCAAATATATTTATTGATTTTTCATTCAAGGTACTGTATTTAATACATTATATATGTGCTTCTATGTTTTTATATTCACACTTTTTTCTCTTTTGATTCATTGTTGTCTTCTTCTTTATACCCACCTTCCATTTTTAAGATTTGTGCGGATCATGTTTTTTCTTTCTAAATCCAATGTAACGCGAATTTATCCCAAGATACAAGGTAAGCTAGTTGGTCGGTTA
>BQNB010096953.1:0-10684 GCA_026074375.1 Tanacetum coccineum | reverse complement strand
CAAAATCTTCCATTTTTGTAGAATTACATAGTTGCCAGATTTAGTCCTTTTGTTTCATTCTTTTATTTATTTTGTCTCATTAAATCATGAATCCCAACACCGTTTAAACGAATAAAGGGAAAAGAAAACAAGGAAAAGAAACTAGTACTCCCCTGGTTTACTCAATAATGGAGAAGAAACATGCGATAACTGGTTAAATCATCCTCCGAGAATCATTCAATGAAACTTCCTAAGAACTTCCAAGCTTCTCCTCATCAAATATAACCTGTAATCAAAGACAAAGACAACTATACCAAGCATAAAATGTGCGTTTTACCAATATACAATGTGAATTTAGGTTCGACTCGATAGATAAGATGAAAGAATTGTTAAACTCATTAGGTTTTGCAGGTTTATAATAGAAGGATACATATATTAAATGTTATGCAAGTTTTATTTTCAAAAAATGATTAAAAACTTTAAGTTTTCTGAACCTGGGCGTTTGACGCCGTCAGGGTTGGTGTGACCCAGTCACAGGTATCGTGGTGACGGCGTCGCGTGTTAATCGTGACACCATCTCCACAGTTTGTGAAAATGAAAATTTTGTTTTTGATGAAAAATTTCCTACACTTGATTCCATAAGTTAATTCCTGTATAAATGGATGCATAAAACCTGAGATTCAACAATTCAATCATATGACTCGAAACTGACGCGAATTAATCTAAACAATTCATTCAACATGTTTGAATTTGGCTCAAAAGCCGGATAAATTCCCCTACGCTTATTGTTTGCAAAATACCTTTGATTGAAATCAAGACGACGTTAAAGACAAACAAAGCATGATTACAAGATAATTCAAACATAATAAAACAAACTATGAAGAATAAAACACACATGACACTCTTAATATGCGAGAAAAGTAAATTGGGTTGCCTCCCAATAAGCGCTTTTCTTTATTAACGAGTCTTGTAGCTAGACTCGAAGTCACACGTCCTTACGTGACTTTTCCTTCGTCATCTATTCCTGTTAGGTATTCGGGTCTAAGCTCTACGCATTCTTTGTAAAATCCTATAATCTTGCTCATTACATACTCTACTCCTCTTCTCTTGTCCTCCTCGTTCCTAAGATAGACTAATTTGGTATGTTCTTTTTCTAAGTCTGACAGTGAATCATATTGTTCTATCTTATGGGGCATCTTATAGACAACTTTATCGGTCCCGTTAATGAATCTTACAACTCCTTCGGGTGGGTCGTGAGTCATGTTGGATATTTCTATAAAAGGTTTCCCTAGCACCACTTGTGACAACCTAGGGTCTAGGATTGAACTAATATCCTCGACAATCATGAAGTCTACGACATAGGTGAAGTTTCCTATGAAGACATGCATTCTTTTGATCCTTCATGTGAAATTGCTAATTCCTCCATTTGCATCTTCCCTAGGGTTAAGTTTTCTTCTCCTGATCCAGTTGTACATCATTCGGGTCATGATATTAAGAGGAGAGTTGAGGTCAATGTAAGCTTTTTCGATATGCACGTGTCCAATATTGCACGGGATCTTAAGGTTGTAAGGGCATCCTTCTGTGATGATAGGGTTTCTAAGAAATATTGAAGGGATTGGACCACTCATTAGGTACCTATGATAGGTTAGTTCATTCCTAGTCGGGAAAGTGTCGAAGTACTCCACTACTGGTTCTTCCGTCGTTGCCCCTTCTCCTTCATTGGGATCCTCATTTTAGGGTTCATCATCATCTCGTATAATCTCGATGAACATTACTTCTCCATCATCCTCTTTAGAGCAGATAAATTTCGTATTGGAGGATTGGGGAACCAATCCGAGCTATTCAAGCATCGAGTTTAGTTTTTGCACTTGTTCAGTGGCGATGGAAGCGAATGGATTAGGTTGTGGTTGTCGGTTAGAGTTGGTGTCTCCGGGGTTGTCTTCTTCTTGCTCGACTTCCGGCTCATTAACTTGGGATTCATCGGGCTGCTTGGGGTGGATTGTGATGGCGTTGATTGAACTATGGATTTGTGTTGAGCATTGCGGGTCCATTATTGGGTAAGAAAAAGCAAACGAAACTGGATAGGTCCCCAGTTTCGAGTTCTTAGCCGTATCACTAGGTAATGTGCCCGCCATTCGATCGGTGATGGCTTTCAACACAGTATCTATTTTGTTGGTCATCTCACCTTGTTGTCGTTTGAAATCGGCTTCAAACTTGGACAGTATAGCGTCTTGATATGCCATGAATTCGGAAACCAGTCCTTCTATATTTGATTGATTGTTAAAATTTTGAGGACGATTGTTGAAGGGACGATTTGGGTTAGAACCGGTTAGGTGGGTTTGAGAAATTATTTTAGGAGTTTTGAGGTTGTCTCCACCTAAGGTTCGGGTGACTTCTCCATGACGGATTATAGGTGTCACCAAGATTGTTTTGCTCGGGCTTAAAGGTATACCACTTACCTCCCGCTTCATCGGTACGCGAGGATGCGTATTCAACAAAAGCTTGTTCGGGGTTTTCCATGCAATTCTGAGTGTCGTGGGGACCACTGCAGATTTCACATGGGGTAGTGATTTTGTTCACTTGGGTAGGTTGTGTCGGAGCAAGATGAGCTTCCATCAAGCGTTGGACTTGATTTTCGAGCTCGATTAGACGGCGGTCGGATGTACTCGGGACATCTTGAGGCAATGTGATTGCCTTGACCGGCTTAGCGAAATCCCTTGGGTCGTTCTAACTTTCGTTGTCATAGAGGGCGAGGTCCTCTAATATTGCCCAGGATTCTTTAGGGTTGAGGTCACGAAGCTTACCACCGGCCGATTGGTCAATGGTTCGTCTTGTGATGGGATTGACATGGTCATAAAAAATTTAGACTTGGAGCCAAAGATCGATGCCATGATGAGGGACTTTTTGGAGTAAGTCCTTGAAACGAGTCCATGCTTCGGATAAAGATTCTCTATGATGTTGTTGGAACATCAGGATATCGTTGCGGAGTTTTGCGGTCCTTCCCGGTGGAAAGAATTGAGCAAGGAATCGGGTAGTAAGATCCTCCCATGTGGATATGGATCCTGCTGGAAGGCGTTCAAGCCAATTGCTAGCTTGATCGCGTAGGGAAAATTGAAATAAACGCAGGTGCGTTCTTTCCCTATTTTCACCATCAAGGTCAAGTGAGTCCACAAGTTTAAGGAAGTCCTTGAGGTGTTGATTTAGATCCTCGGACCGAAGTCCGTGGAATGAGCATCCGTTTTGCACCAACCGGATGGTGTCGGATCGAAGAGGTACCACGTTGTTCCCTTCGGGGATCGATGGTATTCCTATAGCCTTCGTGGCTTGGTTTGGAGTAATCTCCTATAGTACGGATAGGATTCTCGTCTCCCATGGTGGTTGACGAGAATGAGTTACGAAACAATTAACATGAAGAAAAGATAGACTACAAGAAAGCTAATGTGCGAAAATTAAACCTTACTTGAAAGGATTCAAGCAAGTAGAACTAGGCTAAACTATAATCAAAACCTAACTATTCCCCAGGCGGCGGCGCCAAAAACTTAATGTGCGGTTGTCGTAGGACTTCTACACGAGAAGTTTTACAACTCCCTAGGCAGTGCACCTAATCGTTGTGGTGTAGTATAGGCAAGACTCGGGGTTGTTTATTGTTCACTCGAGGAATAGGTTGGGAAGGCTTGATCATGGTCTAACAGAATTCTAAGGGTTGAAGGAAGATTCTTTTTGTATTTTTGTATTTTATGAAAGCAGGTAAAATCATATATTGTAGAGGTTGGTTGGTTTTAGCTATTAAACTAAACAATAATCTAAACTAATGGTGATAACAATAAGATAAAAGATTGTGTTTATTTAATCATGTATTGCTCCCTAGATTGCTTCCTCTAATGTTGTTGTCTTGTCACACTTGTGATGATCTGTGTAACTATTTCCTAAAGCATGAACGAATTACACGAACCCGCTGTCTACTTAGTATGACGCTAGAGCAACGCACATGCAAGTTAGTATGAAGACTATTACACGGCCCCTAGGAGTACACTAAGTGCATGTGAAATATATTAAGAGTGGATCAACCATATTAGGGGGCAAGATAGTATAAAGACTGTTACCATCACAAGAAGCAACACCACTAATATCTACATTCTAGGTTTCATACAAAAGCTGGTTTTCTAAAACCTAATGTGCACATCCATCACAAGAAGCAACACCACTAATATCTACATTTTAGGTTTCATACAATCGTAAATAAACACAATAGGAGGTTTAGCCAAGCATGTTTAGGATAAAGCAAGAACAATAAATCAAACAACACATAGACATATTGAATGATTAAGTAAACCTTACTTGATTAAAACATGAATTGGAAGAAGTACAATAGGGTTTTTAGGCCCTAAAATCGTCTCCTACAGCTGCTAAACGAACTAGGATTCGTACCCTCTTTTTATTCTAAAGTTACAAACTCAAAACCCTAAATTCGGGTTTGTATATATAGGAAAAACGACGCGACGGCGTCACGTTTTAGTCATGACGCCGTCATAAGAAGAATATTCTAGATCTGCGTTTGAGTCGGTGCAAGCTGACACCGTCATGAAATGATGTGACGTCGTCACTTGATGAGTTGTGACGGCGTCGTGTATATCTTGTGACGCCGTCTCCAAGCTCTGTGAGCACAAATCTTTGGTGTTGGTTCGTAATCTCGTTCGTTTCTTCTCCAAATGAGCCCAAGTCACGTGTAATTCATCCAAATGCCTTCCAAATGAGAAATACCTGAAAAGGAACGATTAAGTACCTATTTTTGGCATAAATGCACGATTTTAGGGGTTAAACGACCTCGAAAAAGTGTATAAAATGACACCTCATCAAGTATCAAACACGTAATTTAAAAAAAATCATGAGTGATATCATAAATCACATGTGATTTCACAAAATCACATGTAATTTAACGAAATCACATGTGATTTTTAAATTAACGACGATAATATTTTATCTTTTAGTATACGGTCATATTTATATACTTTTGACGACTTTTTAGTGTTAAAATTTCTGCCAAAGAAAAATTACACGTGATTTGTAAAATCACTTGTGATTTGTTGCTTTTAAAAATCACATGCTATTTCATAAATCGCATGTGATTTCACAAATTCACTTATAATTTTTAAAGTAATAAATTACGTGTGATTTCATAAATTCATAAATCGCATGTGAATTTACAAATTTACGTGTGATTTTTAAAGTAATACTCCCCCGTTTTAAAATTATTGTCCCCTATTGACTTTTTAAGTCTTTTTCTTTTGACTTTGAGCTTAAATATTTGTGTTTGTGTTATATAATACTTGATGAAAATCATAACTATGAAAATACATTTAAAAACCAATCGATTCATAATTTTGGGACGGAGGGAGTAAATCACATGTGATTTTTCGAATAACGTGTGATTTTTTCTGGGCGGAAATCAAAAAAAAAAAAGTCCGGCGAAAGTATATAAAAGTGTCCGTCTATAGAAAGATAATTTAATTGTCTTCGCGATGGTATAATTAAATTTGCGTAACGATTAACGGTTTGAGAGATGTTTTAATTTTAAAAAATAGGATGAAAGTGAGGTTTTTAATTAAATTAACTTAGGATTTAATCTAAGTTATTAGATAAACATAAAATAGATGGTTGAGATCGAAGGAATTCTTCTTAATTAGATATTGTTCTACATGGATCCTTTGACGTAGTGAAGTACTAGTATGTTTTAAAATTGATTATTTTTGTCATCTTCCTATTAAACAATTGCAAGTAAATAAAAATATTTTTTTGGATAGAATTAAAGAGTTATTTAAAATAATAATAGTACTCCCTTCGTCTCTAAATAAATGTCCACTATTTACTTTTGAAGTTATTCTTTTACAACTTTGACTTTAATATTTTTTTTTTTGCAATATAATACTTGATACAAAATATATGAATAGATAGGGTTTTAAATGTGTTTTCATTAATATAGTTTTTATTAAGTATTATATAACATAAACAAAATAATTTAAAGTCAAAATTGATACGGAGATAACTGTCACGGTTAACAGCAAAATCCCACTAATTAGTATATATCTTAATTAGCATTACATAAGGCGACAAAATAGTATGCATTGGGTTGCTGCCAAATATGTAACCCATTAATGTAGCCCAGTAGAAATGTCCAGTAACAATGTTGGCCCAACGGGATATTCAAGAAAGAAGTGGCTAAGTTGAGATGCGTATTTTTGCCGACATCTAAGCTCTTTTGGAATTTAACTCTATACTAATACACAAACATTTGACCATTATTCATCTACAGTGCCAACTTTGACTTGGGCTATACTTTGGCCTGGCCCAAGTCTTTTTTTTTAAGTTTAGTCTAACATCCAGCCTAACTTTTTTTATAAAACTACTGATTTATTCATCTACAGTGCCAAAAGTTTGACTTGGGCCACTTGGGCTCAAATTTGGCCCGGCCCAAGTATTTTTTTTTTGGGGCTCTACTTTGGCCCGACCCAAGTAATTTTTTTTTTAAGTTTAGTCCAACATCTAGCCCAACTTTTTTTGGGCCCTACTTTGGCCCGGCCCAAGTAATTTTTTTTTTTAAGTTTAGTCCAACATCTAGCCCAACTTTTTTTCCCTTTTTTTCACATGGTTACTTTTTATCGGCCAAAAAAAAAACTTTATAATCCCTCCCACCCCACTTCTTTCGCTAAAAATAAGAAGGAAATTTTTTTTATGAGACGTGCTTTTATTTTTAACTATTTACACCTTTCTATCGGCCTGGGTCAAAAAAAAATCTCCTTTATTAAAAAAAAAAACTTATTAACTACAATGGCGTGATGTTATGAGACCGAAAAAATAAATCCGCACAAAATACAATAAGAAAGAAAAAATGTGCCGCAGTAACGCGCGATTATCATTTAATACGAAAAAATAAACCCAAACAAAAAAAAAACCCGCAACAATAGGAATTTTTTTTTATAAAAGTACTGATTTATTCAAAAAAATAAAAATACTCGCGACATGAGGCCAAAAAATTACAACTCGCGACGTGAGGCCTAACACATAAGCCTATATTAAAAAAACAAACTATTAAACATGAGACCGAACAAATAAACCCGCATAAAATAAATTAAAAAAAACAGCTCCGCAAAATATCGCCAAAAAAATCTTCAAATCGAGAAAAAAAACGAGGCCATTATTGCAATCCTCCTGTCATACGTACTTGCTTAATCAACACGTTGCATTAATAGTAAAAAAAAAAAACTTTAACCAACACGCCAATTAGCCCCCGCCCAACGCGCGGGTTAAATTCCGACTCGTTTTACACAAATGCTTCATCTTCATCCTCATCTTCACCATCCATACCCATCTTCCTCGCACACGTACTCATAGATATCCTCCTCTCACACACAAAAAAAAAAGAAACACACCTTATCAACCAATTTCAGTCCTTAGGCACGACTCCCACCGCCACCGGTCTTCACCACCATCGCCGGACCTCATAACGCCCTACGTCACCACCACCACTATTTTAAGTTCGAGGTTATTTTTTTAAAGATTCATAGTTTTTATATCTATATCTTTTGTTTTTTATCTATAGTTTATAAGTATAGATCTATAGTGGAAAAAGGCCTTACGTTTTTTAGCCCAAGATGATCAGGATGTGGATGTTTTTGTGTGTGGTTATAGTGTTAAAACAAACTGATAAGTGATTGTGGTAAATCATGTCCGTAAATCAGTTTAGATGGTTACTTTAAATAAATGAAACAATTCAGTACCTGTCTATTGATTGTGTGGTTATATTGTTAAAACAAATTGATTGTTTTTTTTAACTTCATGTTTCCTTTCTTTTTGTTAAAGTTCAGTGTTTTAATTTGGTTTTAGTGAAATTTGATATACGTTGTTTTGCTGCGCAGAAATGGTTGATCGCGCGAACTACTTGGCTCGGCAGCTTCTACCATCGCGTTTAAAAAAAAACTTATATCTTTATCATCATTTTTGTGTGTACACCGAGTTTTGATGTGTGTACACCGAGTTTTGTCGAGATTTTTTTTTTGCCCCCCGCGCTCCAAATTCCTGGGTCCGCCACTGTATGCAAACTTTATTAACTCTAATGTTAAAAACAAGCAAGATATCTGCACGTTGCTGCGGGGTATAATTTTTTTGCGAATCGATTTCGAAAGAATATTGAGTGGGAATATGTCCGTGCGTTGCGGCGGGGCTGACTTGTATGGAACACATGTATTTTATTTCAATGAACATTTTTTTAACAATCATGAAATTTGAATGAGTATTTGCATTTGGGGCAAAATTATAGCTTATTTATAGAGCAATATATTTGAGAAATATAGCTTAATATATACGGAAAAGATATCGTAAATAGTTAAAAGTTGAGGTTAAGTTTTGTAATTTTTTTTTTTTCTCTATTTATATTAAACTTCAATATTTTTTATAAAATCGTGTGTATGTCAGAATCATTTCAATACAGTAGAAACTCGATAAATTAATACTCGATTATTTAATAAACTCTCTAAATTATATTTTTTTTTATTTTTTTTTGTCGGTCCCCTGACTCGGGGATTTAGGGTGCTAAATAATAATTCGCTAAAATTATAAGATAATACATTTTTGATAATTTCTTTAGACCCCATATAAAATATAAATTAATAATTCCTTATATATAGCATATTACATGAATGATTTATGAAGGTTTCTTGAAAAATGACTCAATTGTCTTTTGTTTTTTGTTGAAATCAATTTCCCCTTGAATCTCGTCTCTAATTTTTCCTTAGCATAGGAAAAGATCTTCTTCTGGTGTTTTTTTCTCATAGCTCAACAAGAAATTATCCTTTTTTGTTGGCATAATGCTCTCGAATCTCGTCCTGTCATTGTTGTTTTTTCACAACACTTTAAGAATGGAAGGCCATTTGTGTGTATGATTTGTTTTGTGTTACCCTAATTTGATCTTGTATTTATATAGAAAATAATTTTTAATGTCATAAGTGATTACATTGACACAAGAAGCATAAAAAAGTGGAATTTGAATGTTTCTTTCAAATTGTACCGTTCATTTGTATATACATGCATTGTATACAATTAATTAATAAAAAATATTAATTAAAAAATAGAGAATTTTTCTTCCAACCATTGTATACTATAAATTAAATGAAAATATTAATAATATATATGAATTATTAATTATTAATTTATCGATTAATTAATAACTCTTTTAATTAATAAATTTTGGTGGTCCCAAAGGTATTATTTTATAGAGTTTCTACTGTATTTGGCTCGTTTTGTTTGCAATTCAAAGAGCTTTCCGATGGTATTTTTTTATCTGAATAAATCGGTAGATATGTGCTATATATTTGATAAATAAAGATTATTATATAAAAAAGTCATAAACAGTTAAAAGTTGAAGGTCCGTTTTATAACTTTTCTTTTTATATTTGATTTTGGGCTATTTTCTTTAGTCGTTGGGCTAAGGTTTTCGGCCCAATTCAAAACGCTGTCTTATTGTATCGAAAATGCGTGTATTTATAATTATGGGGGTACCTTCTACTAACTAAGCAAATATTAAAAACATATTACTCCGTGTTACATATATGTTAACATGATACAATATGATTATATATATGTTTCGGGTGGGGGGGGGGGGGGATGCTGCGCCCAGCTCCCGCCCCAAACCCCATTAAAAATCACCGTTTAAGCCTTAAACCTGCCTTGTAACCCGATACAATATGCCATGCCCCCACCCTGATTAGTTTGGGTCTTGAGTTTCTCCGTTGTGTTCAATTTTTTTCATCCTTAAGATCAAATAGTCAAATTTTAGCAATTCATTTTTCATTCAAACAAAGAAACCACTTTCTATTTTTTTATTAAATTAAAATATAATTATTTCTTATTTTTGGCCAAAGAAGGGGAGCGGGATTATAAAGTTTTTTTTTTTTTGGCCGATGAACAGTAACCGAGCCTAGTTTTAGTTTTTTTTTTATATGGGCAAATATGTTGGGCCTAATGTTACGGGTATTTTTTTATCTTAGTAAATCAGTACTTTTGTAAATTTTTTCTTATTTTGTGTTGAGCAATTTTTTTTTCATATTATTTTGTGCGGGTTTATTTTTTCGGTCTCATGTTTAATAGTTTGTTTTGTTCTTATATTAAATGACAATCGCGCGTTTTTTTTTTGGCCCAGGCCGATAGAAAGCCGTAAATAGTTAAAAATGAGAGTACGTCTCGTAAATTTTTTTTTCTTATTTTTGGCCAAAGAAGAGGAGCGGGATTATAAAGTTTTTTTTTTTCCCGATGAACAGTACCCGAGCCCAGTGGGCCGGTACTGTTCATATTACTGTAGCAAGACGTCAAAAACGACGTCGTACTACTTTTGTAATGTGTATTACTATAATTAAGCCACAAAAAGTGAGTTTATGAAACATAAGCCCAAAACCAAATAAGCCAGCTATGTAAGCCAAAACAAACAGCCCGACTACTTGTTTGAAACCATTCTCCCCCTTAGTTTTTAGTGTTTGGGGTTCACTATCTGATTATGTAGATGTCATGTGACTAGTTTTGATAATTAGTTTAGGAGTAACTTTAACACAACCGAGAGCCATTAACTGATTATTAGGGGTCATTGTATACTTTGTTTTCGAACAGAAGTCATTCTATACATAGGTTCTTAAATAAACAAATCTTCCAAACACTCAAA